>CAJOBZ010000003.1:10357500-10567500 GCA_905332375.1 Pieris macdunnoughi | reverse complement strand
AACCTGGGTCACGTGTTGCGCCATGACCGCTACCACCTCCTTCAATTAATTATAGAAAAAAATTCATATAATGGGTAAACAGCGTGTTGGTAGAAGTAAAAATCGTGGTTTCGCAACGTAAGGGAAAGGACGGTTATTGCGACTGCGGAAGAGTTGCTATACCTGGTAGCACAAGACACGCTTCACGAGACTTACGGCCAACCTCCAGTAACGGAGAGGCACCAAAGAAGAAGAATAAACTCTTAGCATGAGCAGCTACAAATTCAAGCGCCACATGTCACCGCAAGAAGCACTCGTTCACGAGTACGATGCATGGCCAGCCATCGCCGATGGCTATAATACGAAACTACAATACGGATAATTAAAAATGAGTCAGTGAGTTTATAATAATTAAATTAAGCGATATGTAAATTGGCTCGCGATTGTGTTAACGTCGAATAAAAAGGGCGCGATGTAGCATTTGTCATGTCCAACCACCATAAAATTGAACCTTTCCGCCGTAGCCCGAACAATTGCAACTGAAATTCAGCATATATGTATAAACATAAAATGGTTTTCGCACACTCACGACAATAGGATATCTGTGTTAATATGATAAATGTGATTAGTTCCAAACAAGTCCACGGAGCGCTGTTTAACTTTTTCATAGTAAGGTAGGAAGTAGGTTTCCCTTCGATAGATTACAATCTAGCGAATAATAATACGTTACATTGTAAGCAGTACGTCGAGGTTCACAATCTTTCGACATTTTACAATCTCGCGAGATAGATTAGAACCTAACGGTATTTACAATTTTACGGTGACTTATATATATTTTTTTCTTGTTACTTGATACTCTAACTTCGTTCAATACCATCCATCGGAACGCGGGTAAAGGCCTCCTCCAGCTTTTTCCAAATTTCTCTATACATGGCTTTCTTTCTCCATTTACTAACGCTTCTATATCCATAGAATTCTATACCATAGAAAATGTTGAATAGGAGATATAGAGGTTCTCCTTCTTCACGTTGGCCCCTTCCATATTTTCCTTCCATTTTTCCTTTAAAGTCCATATTTTATCTATGCATCTCGCTATATGTCCCGCCCTTTCAGTTTTTAGCCGTAATGTAAGACGTCTTTTTTTTTGCCTTATTATTTTTACTGGACGAGTATGAAAACTTAAATCATAATTACATTTAAAATTGTACTACGGTAATTTAGTTGTTTGCGTAAATAGTCATATTAAGAAGTTAATTAAAACAATTAAAAGAATCAAAATTAAAATTCGCCGTCAGACGATTTTGATTCGTAGCAACAGCGACCGCGACAAGTTGTTGCTCACTTTCCGCGAAATTCGCACAAAAGTTAGTAGATTAAAACTGCCAATTAGGAACCATTTCAACGAAGTTGTTTTAGAATTCTCGTAATTATTGTTGGATGAACAATTAATGAAATACCGTTTTAATTCTTGTCTTTTATAAATTACGTCTTTTATATTAAACATAGCTGTACTATATATTATAACAAAGGCCATATACACATGAAGTCATAGCGGAATATGCATAAAAGGAGTATTAAGAATATCCATGGCGCATCATGAGCACACCCCACATACACACCGTCACGTACATATCCTCACTTTCACAGCATCTCACACAGCCGAATTAGGTATACTTAGTTAAATGTATTTAATATTTTTTATTGATTTTTGTATACCTATACCTTTCGCTATATCTAAATATATGTATAGTAAATTTATGTTAGCTGTCGGATGACAAAATAAATAAATAAATATAAGAGGCGAGTTCATCTTTTGGGTCTCAAGTTCAAACCTAAACTTAACTTTAATAACAAAAGATTATTGGGTCTTTTTAAAAAAAAAGGTTAATTCAAATCATTTATTTCAACTAGACCACCTAAAATGGCACTTTTGAACGTCAAATAAAATATAAAGATGATTCTAGTTGTCTACTCTTATAAATATGTTTTACAAAATTTTGTATACATAAAATAATTACATGTAAATTAATAATAAGTGTAGACAAAGTACTCCTAGAATAAAACTACTATTCTAAAATAGGCACAAATTATTATGTACTCACAAATTAACTCTTTATTAGGATGTTTGAGCCAATAAACTGTCCTGGGCCTGATGTTAGACTATTTTTTTAAGTGAAGGTATAATAGTGCAAATGTGCACAATTGAGTCTCCCACGTCGATGTACAGTCTCCAATCTCAAGAGATTAGCGCGATAGATTAATCAGGGGAATATTAAATGACAAAATATTACACACTGATATTTTCAAACAGTTGCCCGCTTTCTTTTTAATTATTTTAATTGTACTGTATTTTATAAAAATAATAATAATTATTTTGTATCAGTATTTAAACCTTAAAATCATCAGATCCTTAGAACTCTAAACTGATTTAAAAGCTTGTGGAAGAAATCTATATTATATTCATAGAATTTACAGTATCAAAACAACAGTCTTGTAAGGAAACAGAAATATACGCGAATTAATAGGCTCAAATTCATTAATTAACTACAATCCGAGAGTTAATTTAATTAATTTATTATGAATATAGTCGAGATAAGCTTTAATCATTATGTGAGTAACGACACGGCGTACATTTTGTCAAAATAATAACAATTATAATAATGATCATTGTTTACTGCTCTGCGATGAATTTTGATAAAAACCAATTGGGAAAAGTAAAATTTTATTGAAATAATATTGTTTATTTTCATTTTAATAATTTTCACACTTGCAAAAAGTTTATTCAACACGTTAAGCTTTGTTTAATTTTTAAATAGGTACGCTTAGTATGTATGTAAAAACTAATTGATGTTTAATTTATATATATGTTTCTAGTGATACTATTTTTACTAAAACATTAGGTTTATATGAAGATCTTATGTATTAAAACAAAACTTCTCTTAAATTAAAAGCTTAGACCGAAATTCAGTAAAATTCTTTAATCTATGATTTTTACCTATATATTAATAAAACTTGTATACCTAATACATAAAATTAACCATTTTTTTATGTAATAGGAGGCAAACGGACAGGAGGGTCATCTGATGTTAAGTGATACTGCCGCCCATGGACACTCACATTGCCAGAAGGCTCGCAAGTGCGTCGCCGGCCTTTCATGAATTTGTACGCTCTTTTCTTAGGACCCTAAGTCGAATTGGTTCGGAAATACTTCAGTGTTCAAACACGCCTTAGAAGTTATACTTCTTTGGCGTAACAAGATAAAAATCTTTTTAAAAATTTCATCTTTCGCCTTATTCTACGTTTGTAGAAAAAACTACACTATCAATAGAAAAAAGGCATTATCTAGTTAAATAAAGCTTATTTAAAATTTAAAAAAATACTTCTACATAACTAAAGAAATGGACGTTTTTACTTTTAAAATGTTGACTATGCTAGTTCAGGTTGTCGGTTTTTTGTGACGGTGCACGCGCGCATCGTAAAAATTTACTCTTATAATTTTTACCTAACGCGCAAAAAGAAGTATAACTTCAAAAAAGCTTATTATATATATAGTCCATTATCTCACAACAATTATGGCAAAAAGAAATGAGGTAGCTTCCACGTGACATATTGACATACGACCTTTTGACGTAGCAAGTGCTCAACCACCATAAAATTGGAAATTAGCTCGTCGTGCGCAAAATAACCACGGACATATATGAACAGTGGGCACACAAAAATATTCGAAACCTATCGATAAATTAATTCCAACCGCACGCTTTGTGTCGCAGAACTCTTCCGTAATCGAAATATTTAAATCACCACCATTTTCAATGACTTTACTTGATTTAAAACTGTTGGTAAGTTCTTTATTTGTATTTATTTTAGGTATTTGTAACGGCCTAGAGCAGTGTTGGCCTAGTGGCTTCAGCGTGCGACTCTCATCCCTGTGGTCATATCTTCAAAGTCGTAGAATATTGATGGATCTGACAAATAGTAAACGTTACAGGGCAGCCATTTCAAAATAATATAATCATCAATCGTTTTTGTCATAACTATTTTAATTCAAATTCTGTTATTATGAAAATTGGCATACAAGCAAACAAAAGGCTTTGTTTTGAAACAAAATAAAAATAATAACATTAAATTACACAGTTTTCTAGAAAAATCACATGCTACTATCAAATACGTCACTTTACCGACTGATTAGTTTGAAATTTAAAACACATGGATTTTTTTAATGTAGCCGTAATATTGAGTCAATGTAGTATCCAAATATGATAAAAAGTGGATTTTGGATTTTTTTCAAATCCGACATTGTTCTACGATCATGACTATATATAGGTTCGATCCCCGGCTGTGCACCAATGGAATTTCTTTCTATGTGCGCATTTAATAATCGAAGGGCGAAGAAAAACACCGTGAGGAAACCGGCTTGCGTTAGAATAAAAATGTGTGTGTCAGGCACAGGAGGATAACCTACTAGCCTATTCGATGGATAAATTATCATGAAACAGATACAGAAATCTGAGGCCCAGACCTAAAAATGTTGTAGCCACTGATTTATTTATTTATTTTATTTGTATTTAACGGCGTATACAAGCTTTACATGACTAGGGATTTGTTTTTTATTGTAGGATTGTTTAGCGTCTGTTACTCAGAAACAATTTGTCATTCTAATGATGGGGAATTTTAAAATGGGACCACTCGTTTTTCTAATTTAACTATATTCGGAACAGTTTAAAAACGTCCACACCTTTACCTGTTTTGACAGTTAAATATAATATATATATAAACTACTACTATAAGTCATAATATGTTAAATTGTTAATGTGTATATAAGTCATAATAATATGTTAAATTGATAATTCGTTTAAATTAGTTTTTTAATAAATTAGTTTCCTGAAAAGCTCGCTTCATAGCGACAATTATGATTATTCTTCATTCAATCAAGTGTAACAATTAAACTAATTTATCCGACTATGAAATTTATTTCAAATTTTCAGTCCCTTAGATCTCAACAGTCTCAACCGCATCAATGACGTGGACCAATCAAATTTGACGTAATGAAGCAATCAACCAACGCAAACGGAGATTCGTATATTTTATCTTTAACAATCCTTGGCGAACCAATTAGCGTAAAACCTTCCGTAGTACAGTCCAATGTTATAAATTTGGCACTTAGCCTGACGCAAATTTTCACTGTTGTCAGCAAAAATGTACTGCAGTAATAGTTCCGGCTGCGCTAAATTGACACAAAATAACATTTTTCATTTTAAAGCAATCCTCAACTATCCTGATTGTGAACTGTACTTTTATACTGTTCATAAATAAACAAAACGCCTTTTATTTCTAAATAAACATGTTTTTGTTTAGTACGAGAATATAGTCGTATTTTTATTCAGCCCCAGTAGGATACGAACGAAAGGTAACTATGGCGCGTTGCGTATAATCGGTCACCGGTATCTATAGACCAATCACAGACAAGTCCGTATCTAGTATTTTTGATCAAGGCTTGGCTTGGTTTTGTAACGGGCAGGTGGCTCACTTGATATGAAGTGATACCGCCGCCCATGGACACTCACATTGCCAGAAGGGTCGCAAGTGCGTTCCCGTCATTTTAAGTATTGGTAGAAGGTAGATTGGAAGGTGGATTCTGTCTTCTTAGGGTTACATTTCTAATTTCTATCCCTGATAACTAATAACAATAAAAAAATATGGTTGTGACAAAATTGTTCTGACGCTTGTGACTAAAATAGCCCCTGTCTTGTTTGACTAACTGTAAAAACTATTGGTACAATGAAAGCTTAATGTAATGTGCTTGTCTTATATTATCTCTAACTCTTAATTTCTGACTACGGTTGTCAGTTCTTTTATTTTTTATTGCCAGATGAGAGTCAATATTATTGGTATATTTGTACCACAACGATTTGCAATAAAATCTGATGGAATTAAAAACACTGTTTGAATGCTGCCATCGAAAAATGCATATTGTTTTAGAAATGACAATCGATTTGGGCTACGGTTGATATTGCGTCTATTGAGTTATTATTTGTAATAGAATTTGAATACTTATATTGTTTTTTTTGTGTGTTATAAATAAGTGATGATAAATCTAGAATTTCTCAGCCCTGAAGTTATGAGTTCGAATACCGACTATGCAAAAACGTACCAATTCTTGAAAGGCCGGCAACGCACTTGCGAGCCTTCTGGCAATGTGAGTGTCCATGGGCGGTGGTATCACTTAACATCAGGGGAGCCTCCTGCCCGTTTGCCTCCTATTACATAAAAAAAAATCTTTTTTTAATGATTCGACAAAACAATCGCTTTATCGATACTTGAAATGTTTATAAACAGCTTCAAAATTGTGTCCTGTGTATAAGACCGGCCAATTAAATGTGTATTGTGGTTGGCATGACTCCAGGACACGTAAGCATATGACCGAGTCTACGAATCTCTGAGTAGCTCCACTCACTCGTTTAGGACGATTTCAACATATCGACACTGCATAATCGAATAATAACAAGTTTGTATAACAATTTAGTGATCGAATTTGATCGTTCACGTCAAGTTGTTGCATCAATGTGAATGACTTGACTTATCCAAGTCTTTTTTGTTACGGTTTGATGACCAAGGATACTATTAGAGGAAATCTAATATATAAAATTCTCGTGTCACATTGTTTGTTCCATAACATTGTGTATCCGTAACGGCTCAACCGATTCTTATGAATTTTTTTTATGGATATTCAGTAAGTTTGAGAATCTGAGAATCGGACAACATCTATTTTTCATCCCCATCATATTGTAAGGGTAGTCCCACCTCTAAATTTTTATTTTTTTGGCAAAACTTTCTGTTTTTATTTTTTTATGATACAGCATGCCAAAATATATACATCCCTTAATTTTCACACCTCTACGATCAACTCCTATTTTTTATTATAGTAGATAGTCATTTTTATTGAACTAAAAAAAAGTTTCCTAGAAATATACATGGCAAAACGACGTTTGCCAGGTCAGCTAGTCTAATACATAAAATTCTCGTATCACAGTGTTCGTTCCCATACTCCTCCGAAACGCCTCAACTGATTCTTATAAAATTTTATATACTTATTCAGTAAGTCTGAGAATCGGCTGCTATCTATCTTTCAAATCCCTAGGTGATAAGGGGTGTCCACCCCAAAAATTTATTTTTTAAACATTTTTCGTTTCAATTTTTTAAGCGTACAAAAATACACAAACCCCTTATTTTCACTCCTCTACCTTTTTTTATTATTGTAGATAGTTATTTTTATTGAACTAAAAAATTGTTTCAGAAACATGGCAAAACAAGCGTTTGCCGGGTCAGCTAGTGTTACTATAGAATCTTGAGAGGGCTGACACAGAACATCTGGAGCTACGAGATATGAAGATTTCAACTAACATCGTGGCACCGTTCAAATTTTATCCTATTCATACTCTTTTACTTCTTGACTGATGATGATGAAGATGACTACCATCTTTACTGAAGGACTGTCTTGAAAAGCCTTAACTGGTACTTGCTGATCGACTTGTTGCCTCCATACCACTTTACCCTCAGCTAGTCTCAGTGCATTAGGGACGATGTCATAATTGTCTTTATTTGTTTATACTAATGGATAGGTCTTGCTCTGGAATGGAAGCCTGGTTATCTATCACAGGTTCTTACCTAGTTTGGATCTCCCAATACCTCCAAAACTGTAATCTTAGTGTTTGTTGCAAATATTATATGGGAGAAATAAAGAATTATTAATATGGGCGATCGACTCCAACTTCTCCGGCAATCACTCCTCCCTTCCATTACCATTTATACAGTCATACAGTCTTTACCTATTCATATAGTCGACTACAAATTTTATCAACCCAGCGACAATTCTTTCTCTTCAAGACAATCCATACGTAAGTACTTTAAGTAGAATTCCAAATTTGAAATTGGGACTGAGAGGCATTAGCACAGCTTCACTGAAAGTGAACGCTTTGTACACGACAGGACCCAAGAACATCAAAGAGATTGTATGTAAAAGCAAACGCGAAACATTGTAAAAATCACTGTGTAAGTGTGAAGTGTTATTCGAGCATCTGGGCTGAGTGGTGATCGCTTGTTTTTTCCCACTTTTCG
The DNA here is from genome assembly GCA_905332375.1 of Pieris macdunnoughi. Taxonomy (NCBI): domain Eukaryota; kingdom Metazoa; phylum Arthropoda; class Insecta; order Lepidoptera; family Pieridae; genus Pieris; species Pieris macdunnoughi. The sequence goes on along the minus strand of CAJOBZ010000003.1, from coordinate 10,559,406 downwards.
ATAGGCGTAGGCCTTTGGAGGGCTCTTACCAACGCTTTCACCCCGCGGGCTGTTTTTTATGGGGTCAAGTGACCTCCCACAAAAAATGCGTTCGGATAAATTACGCACTGACAGGTCCAGAATCGACCATAATGTCCCTGCTTTTGATTTATACGATTTTTACGACTTTATTTCCGATGTGGTTTAATTGGTTGCGTAAAAATTTAATTAATTAAGTTTGGGGTATTGCTTAGTAGCGTTGGCCTAGTGGCTTCAGCGAGGGACTTTCATACCTGATGTCGTAGGTTCGATCCCCGGCTGTGCACCAATGGACTTTCTTTCTACATGCACATTTAACATTTGCTTGAACGGTGAAGGAAACATTGTGAGGAAACCGACATGTCTTAGACCCAAAAAGTCGACAGCGTGTGTCAGGCACTGGAGGCTGATCACCTACTTGCCTATTAGATTTAAAAAATGATTCAGAAGTCTGAGGCCAAGACTTAAAGAGGTTGTAGCGTCACTGATTTATTTTTGATAGCTTACAACACATTACAGTTCTATCATATATAGCGTATTTCCTTCCTTATCAATATAATTAAGAATGGAAAACAACCGTTGATAGACCGGGACCAAATTCCGATGAAGGTTGCGTATTATTCTAACGCCCCGTAAGTGTTAGACATACATATTTTTTTATCTTTAACGCTCAAGAAATCGATTCCAGATCTGGTTATTAACCACTAATCCACGGTGGCGATTCAATGTAATTCGTGTGTTTATATTATCGCTACCTAGCAGGCGAGTGACAGCAGACTAACTTTACAAATGTATATCAAGTTATGGAGGATGGGTAATTTATTCTCAATAACTATCAAAGCCAGTGCAGATGTTGTACAGTTTCAATTTAAGGGCACACGCCGGTGGAACTTCACCGAGATGAACTTTGAACGAAGTTTGTATCTGACATTGTCAACTAATCTTACAGCAGCACGAGGCTAACACAGACATCTCCCTCTTCATATAGGCCTAAATTTATAGTAAACTAAACTGAACTTGTAAACTAAAGCCGCATGTAAGTGAGTATAGCCTATTTTTATAACCATCAAACGTTACTTACTGAGCAGTGTTGGCCTAGTGGCTTCAGCGTGCGACTCTCATACCTGAAGTCGTAGGTTCGATCCCCGGCTGTGCACCAATGGACTTTAAACGGTGAAGGAAAACATCGTGAGGAAACCGACATGTCTTAGACACAAAAAGTTGACGGCGTGTGTCAGGCACTGGAGGCTGATCACCTACTTGCCTATTAGATTTAAAAATGATCATAAAACAATTTCAGAAACCTGAGGCCAAGAGGTGGTAGTTTTTTTTTTATTATACGTTACTATTAGAAATGTGTATCGTTGCTTCGGAACTTGCGTCAAGATTTTTTAATATAACAAGGCAGTGCTTACCTGATGTTAAGTGATACTCGCATGGACACTCACGTTGTCACAAGACTCGCAAGCCGGCCTCGTTTTAAGAATTGGTATGCCCTTTTCTTACATGATACGAATTGAATGGAAATATTTCAGTGGGTAGCTGGTTCTACATAGTGGGGCGTCGCAAAAACTGCCTTAAACAACGCTCAGTTGTGGAACGACGGACGTCGAGGTGATACGGCTGGAATTTCGTTTTCCGCTATGTGTGATGAATAAATCGTACTTTAATCTGATTGTAGGATATTTTTATTACAAATTGTTTTATTTAAATACATGTTGTTTATCTGTCACCTCACAGGCAAGATCATGATTAATTTAGCAAGGAGATCAGCCCAGCACACTTAGTGAATATCTACAATAAATAAGTGTTGTTGTGAATTCCTGTTCCTGTGAACAGTTAAAAAATTATATGTCCATTTATCATCATTTTTTTGAATGACTATGTAAACTACGTATGAAATAGAAAATGTGTCACCAAGTTTATCTGATTAAAATACGATTCTACATACATTATACACAATTATGATTATCAAGCTATGATTAAGGCAGACGTTGCATATATTATCAGGTAATAGCAATTGTCTCGATCTCCATCAACACCAGAACGCTGAGATACGACCTGGCAGCGATACATAGCTAATTTTGAAACCATTCATTCGCCGAACCTCAATGAAAGGGCAGACATTGTGGGACGAACAACATACCTAATAAATTGTTACAACTGAAATAGAATAGAGATATTAATCATACTATGTGTGCGTCACTGATTAAGAAATATGTCCAAGATGTTTGATGCAAAAATTTATCCAATATCCATAGCTCAGTCATTAAGTAAGCAAGTGGATTTGCTGCGACATAAAATTTCGAATAAACATATTTATTTAACCATATATACCTAATCTCAATATATTGCTCACTAAAACGAGTTAATATTATTATTATATAATCTACAACTTCAAGTATTTTACTTAGTATGAGAAGGTTTTTTTTAGTCTATTAGATAGACTAACAGATCTTATATAAAATCGGGGTAGACGGTAATTAAGATAAATAATTAATTTTATTAAAATAATACTATTTTATTAATTTAGCCTATATTTTGAATCTTAAGTAGTGCAATATGATTTTAACACATTATAAAATGACTTACTTCTAGAAAAATTGCCCTTCCAAGTTCCTGCTTACAAGACTTGCAGTCATGCTTTGTTTCATGTTCCTCACATCGACTAACTATGCAAAAAACTTACTTTTGTATCGCGCAGCCCGGACATACAACGGCCAATATTTAAGCCTTGACTTGTTTAAGCTATCGCAGAATATGGTTAAGGAGTATTAAGAATATCCATAGCGCAAAATCACCAGCATGAGCACACCACACATATACACCTTCACGAACATACCCTCTCTTTTACACCATCACACAACACAGCCAAATTAGGTATTACTTAGTTAAATGTATTGAATATTTTTTATTGTTTTTCCCTTTTGTTAATGGTTGAACTTTTTTTATAAATATTATGCATTCTATCTTTGGCTATATTTTAGTTAATTGTTTGTTTATAAATAATTTTTGTTAGCTGTAGGATTACGAAATAAATACATACACAAATATGTAGTTAACCATAGCCATTAATTATTTATTGTCTATCATGAAACACAATCAAAAGCTACGAGTATATCCACACACGAATATAACCGTAAATTATTTTTAACGCATTAAATTTCCTCACTGAGCCCATAATAAGCCATGGATTTGAAAGATACTTAAAGATTCATATACATAAGCCTCCCACCACAGCTTGAGTCGTAAAGCCAAGTGTTATGTCAGTACAGAATGTAACATACGCAATGTAATAATGGTTACTTAAGCGTAGGCCTTCTAATAACACCTGATGACGCAAATAAAGTATCCCCTTGAGGTTACATTATTGAATTTTCTGAAATTACCTCTCCAAGGGAGCAGTTATGAAATTTTATAATCATAATTAGAAATTGAGCCAGTATTTATTCGTTCTATAAAGAGAAAGATTTGTCTTCTTGTTTGTAATGGATGGTCAATACTTGTTATATGTTTCTAAAACTTCTTAAAAGGCCGGAAACGCACTTGCGAGCCTTCTGGCAATTTGAGTGTCTATGGGCGGCGGTATCACTTCCGGTGAGCCTCCTGCCCGTTTGCCTCCTATTACATAAAAAAAAGAGTGAGTGGTGGCCATTTAGGCCTGAGGTAGGGTGTTCGAGCCCCAAATGGGCAATGGATTTTCTTATGCAATTAATTACTCGATACGCCTGACCAATACCGGTTGGACCGATTTTTATGTATATTTAGGTGTAAAAGTATTGTTTCTAGTGATTACGGTTGTTTTTTTTCTTTCTCGGCCCAGCTACTATAAAGATACGGTATTTATAAACATACTATTAATTACAGTTACTTACTACTTGCGGGCGGGGCATGTAGCGAGATACACATATAAAAGTTAGACTTAAAAGACAACTATATAGGACTACGGGGAAGAAGGAGAAGAGGGCGCACCAAAATAAGGTGGATAGTAGAAATAGAAGCGGTAGCAATGCAGCAGCGAATGGAGAAAGAAAGCCATGACAGAGGCAGTTGGAAAAAGCTGGAGTAGGCCTTTACCCGTGAAGTGGTTCCGATCGACGGTACTGAAGGTACCGTAAGGTATTATAAAGGGTACATAAGATAACAAGATAAAAACATATATATAAACTGTACTAAATCTAAGCTGTATATTTTTTTTGTTATGATTTAAAATTAAACGGGCTTTTATTATTATTACTTATCTAAATAATGTTATTTAGACGTCGAAGTTTTTATTCCATTAAGATATAGATGTTGGACATTTTAAAATGCATGAGTAATTATTTTTTTAATATAGATAGACTTGTTTATGATAAGTGATATTTAAGTGATCTCCATTTATTTATAATCCGAAATTCAATCCTTACCTACGCAACGAATTCGGACTAAGTATAAAAATATTATTATCTAATATATAAAATTCTCGTGTCGCGGTGTTTGTAGTTAAACTCCTCCGAAACGGCTTGATCGGACAACATCTATTTTTCATCCCCCTCAATGTTAAGGGTAGTCCACCCCTAAATTATTTTTTTTAATTTTTAGATAAATTACTTATTTTTTATTTTTTTATGGTACAGCATTAAAAAATACATACAACCCCTAATTTTCACCCCTCTACGATCAACCCCTATTTGTTATTATAAATGATATACATGGCAAAATAACGTTTGCCGGATCAGCTAGTATTATATAAAATTCCTAAACATCTTCCAATAACGCTTAGTTTATGTTACAACATTATAATTTCGTAGAAAAAGCAACCGTAACATCTGATAAACCTAATTAACAACGCTTACGCAACACGCGACACGCGGTTTACCCCATCATATAAAATTAATTCACGGAATGTTTTGAAAACATTGCAATATGACTTACAGATTTAATAGACAATGCCACAAGACGGAGTTTGTTCAAAACTTCAGACGAAGTTGGATAAGTTTCTGTGCATGCCCTTCTCCTAAATTGAAATGGATACCGAAATACCGGAAGTTGTTTTGTTATCTGTCAAATGGAATATCTGTTTTATATCCGGTGTGTTATTTTTGAATTTTGCTTCATCAATACCATAGTATTTCCGTTCAGGAACACTATGGTATTGTGAGAATTGAGGGTTGAGAAGTAAACTTTCAAAAAGGTCAAAGACTATATCTTTATGCTTCGACATACTGTTGATTGATTGTTATTGCTCTGCATTATTTCGAGACGAAAGGGCTCAAAAGATGGATCTGTGTTTAATAGAAACATACACATCTATTGTTAATATAGATAAAATCACGATATATGTAATAGAGTTTAATTACTAAATGATAGTTCATACACAAACTCAAACAAATTTATCCGCATATTCGTCGAATTTGAAAAACCGTATATTTCTCGAAGAAATTTTCTTTTGCAATATTTTCGAACGTTGAACTGGTGTATGAAGGCAATCTTGTCCAGTGCTAGGGAAATATAATTTCGATCGGACAGCAATCAGAGACCGTTGAAGGTGGCGCGTGAGATGACTTTATAAAATATGAAATGTTCCCGCCGAAGTTCCAATATCAGTGGAATATTTTATGATAATCTAAACATGTAATAAACTCTCTAATGTTACAGCCCCCTTATATCGTTTTATTTCTGAGCTGGAACATAATTATTAACGATTCAAACTAAATATAATAATTGTCACATATGGGTATATCAAGTATTACTCACTTACTTATTTCAATGTAAAATCACCAGCTATAGGTATCACATTATACAAATGTATTTTATACATATATTTAAAATATGTATGGTATATTTAAATAATACTAATAATAAACATTACTTTATAGCGATGGTGTTTAGCGAGGTTTTTTTTAATGTAGTATTTGCAATACAACACAATTTTATATATTTCAAATATATCGTGTTTATAATTTTTTACTTGAAGAGAACGTAAAACTCGTTGAGGTAGTTGGTGACTTTTTTACCTGAAACAAAGAAAAGAGCTTATTAATATAAGTTCTATTTATTGTAACAAGTCTGGAATAAATCACTTATTTGCGATAAGGTTGACTAAACCCGGAACTAAAGTTACTACCATTGTCACCATGGTTACGATGTTGACATGAACAATGAAAATTGTAACGGCAGTATCTTTACCCAAGTAATGTTTTTTAGTTTAATGTTAATTGTGGCCTAGATATTTTTATAAGTAAATATAAGTGATATACATAGGGTTGATTACGATTAGTATATATAGCAAAATTTATTCTAACACTTCATAATAGATAACATATTTAATTATATACTCTAATTAAAATTATTATTGAATATGATTTTGTCCCATTCGGTGTCGGGGCCCCGGGGCCGGGGGGGCTTGCTTTAAGTTTTTAAAGAAATTTCAAAAAGGTTATAAACTAATAACAATACGGGGCGCCGGCAGGGGGGGGGCTAAAAGGACTTTTTGATATATTTTAGTTTATGTTAAGTTTTGTTATTTATTTCAATGTTTATTATTTTATTATTATTAGTTCATGTTTATAAGATTTTAAATATTGAACATTAAATTATACCAATTAAAAAAAACAAACAAATACTATATTTATGTTTATAATATTATTTAGTTCAGTTTAAAAGAAAAGCACCGTAAAAAACTTAGAATAAATCAATTTTCCTGTCCATTGAAATACATATCAACGTCAGACTTCTCCGTATCAGAAAAATCCTTTCAAGTGTAGCACTATCATCGAGACGGAAGAATAGATCACTCCCCGTAGGAAAGCGTCAATCGCAAGCTGATTTATAGAGGGCGCTACAACAGCATCGTTCGGCTAAACTGCCCGGCGAGGCGTTTTGCTCGCGTTGCAGCGTGGGGCCTCGCAAACAAGTCACTCACCTGCAGCTCCCCTCATCGGAAATGCGAACCCCAGTAAATGCTTTTATAAACGAACCTATTTTAAATTTCGAATAGTCTACCGAAAACACGGAACTTCCATGCATGACATGCGTGTTAACGAAATGTTGGCGCCCGGTCAATTTTAACATTTTGAAGGAGAGTTTATTAAATTCACCAACAAATTAAATCCTACCCGCCTAATAGCCGGCTGGATTCACCAAAGTTGGACGTTTTTAGTTTTAATTACGCCAACTTTCATAAAACAAAAATCGTTAACAAGGCAAATTGTTGATTTTCATAAGGTCTTTTATGCAAACCCCAGAGCAAACTTGACCTAAGAATTCAATCAGGACTCGGTTGGCAATAATTGCACGATCCGAGAGCGCACTATTGCGAAACTTTACATTCCGTTGTTGGCGTTCTATTGAAAACATCTTAACGCTCTTCGTAGCTCTACACTCTGAACTAATAAATTGTTACCAAGCAAACTACTTACATCAACTAAACTTATTTAATCTCCAAATGCAAATGTTTTCGAATTACAACTTCCGCTGTTTTACGTGAAATGGGTTTTTAAAGGTGCACTACGTCATGTTAAAATTATTGAGGCAATTTGTTTTCGGCAAGATTTCACGAAGAAATTTGATTTTCTTTGATAAATTGTACGCCATAAAACACAGCATTTGTCTTTTGTATTGTTTATGTAATATAATTGAAACGTTTTGGAAGCATTGAAGAAGTTTTTAGTTCAATTTAACGGCAATCAGGGCGGCCGTTGGAGACGGCGCGTGAGAAGCATTCTTGAGATATTAAATGCGCCAGGACAAAGGGCCGATCGGTAAATTCGCACACTAATTCGATATATTTAACATACTATTTGTATTGAGTTTGGAAATCAATGAATGAAATTCGATGTATACTGTACATTTAATATAAGGCGCTAACAAAACAATTACGTATTACTACATACAAAACGCCATCAATTTAAAAAAAAAACATTGTAAGCTATCTGATACCTAATTGGCATTGTTAAACAAAAAATACTATTAAACTGGGAAGTATAATATTATGATTAAATTTTTATTATTTGTAACATTTATCTTCACCTTAATTGTCATGTATTTTGGAATAGATGTAACATATACCTACTGTAAATAAACATATAGTCAAAAAAGGAGATGCCACCACATGACATCTTAAGTAATTAATAGTTAATTGAAAATTAAAAAAAATTAGAAACAATTTGTTCTCTATCAGCAGTAGGCAGGGTGAAATAGGAGCACGCAGTTACATTCTCGTGGGAACAAAACGCAAATACATAGTCGAAATAACTAACATCACCGCATACACGAATTCACCCGTATATGATGTGGTGAACTTTAATAAATAAATACTTAATAAAACCAACAAATCACTACTTCAATCCAAAACTTCATAAAGAAGTCCCTTTATACAAAGGCCTATTGTTATTTATTAATACATTCAAATTTAACATAAGCTATGCAATACACATTACTTGTTTACACAAAACTATTAAAACACTGTTTTTGAGACATTTTGTCAAACTCCTGCTCCATCCATTACAGTATTAAGCATTCGCTGCACAAAACCAAAACGAAATCCTTTAAAAGGTCAAAGCATTCATTAGCCAAAAGGTATACACAGTCATAACGTTTTAAAACATTCAAAAGAACCGCTATATACCGATAGCGCAGAGCAATCATACAATTGTTTACTTTCTGTTTGGAATGTAGGGACATCATCAATACGTGAAAATCTCATTCCGCGATTTTAACATTGGTATCATGAAACATTTATGATACGAAACAAGCAGAAACCAAACAATTTTACGAATGAACGTGCCGCAGCATACAACGTTTTTAAGGCGATGAGCCGGTTATAATTGTTCAATGGCGTTGTTGTTTTTGATTTGATTATAGAGACGTTAATTAAATTAAATTTATTAATTTTATTGAATTTCTAAACGTACAAAGCAAATTAACCAAGGCAAGAGGAATACCACAAACGGGATGAAACTATTTTGGAACTATTATTACTTGAATTGACCACTTATTACTACATCATTACTACTACACTTTGAATTCTGTAAACATAAAAGCGTTTTTAGGCATCTCCAAAGCTTAAATTAATATTGTTTTAGTCTTAGAATCCGCTCTGAAATATGGTAGGAGTTCATTCGTATCACGAAAGAGTGTCGCTTGGCCTTGCGTAGATGTGAGTCTGGCAACTCATTTACCATGGGCAGTGTTCAGAGGAGTTGTTCGGACCTGCAGCTAAATTTCATAATCGGACGTCGAGGCAGAATACGAAATTTAATCCGTATTACCTAGACATCCGTCGTTTCATAACTGAGCGTTATTTAAGGCAGTTTTTACGCACCAACACCTTGTGATCCCACTGAACTATTTCCCAACCAATCCGACTAAGGGTCTTTCAAGAAAATCTATTCTTAAAAGGCCACGTACTCGCTAGCCCTCTGGTATTGAGAGTGTCCATGGGTGGTGATAAAGCCGAATGAACCCAAATTACCTTAGTATCAGTTGATGCATTACCAACACTTTTGCGTGTTCATACAAGATTGCATGATCGCAAAAGCATGTTATACTTTCACCGCTATTAGAATCCAAACCTCATAGAGTAACTTATAACTTAGATAAAAAGTTAAATACATGACACTTTTATCTTTGAAACATTAATGAAGTAACCGCATTGTTAAATAAGATATTGTAGATAAAAAGTTCCATGTAGTGATAATTATACAAAGGAAAAATTCTTATTACTTCGCTAAGATTTCTTTTGTGTTCCCACTTCATTTGCATACCTATTTCTAATATATAGAAGATTTCTTTTTCATGTTTTTATTATAACTTAAAGAGGATGGAGAAGTTACCTAATGGCTATGCTTATTTTCCGGCCCCAGAATTGTCTGATCGCGTGGTTAATTTATAGGCTATGTATAAAAAACCTCTGTGGATTGGGTAGTGAAGTATATCTTAACACACAGGGCAGGTGTAATAAAAAAACACAATTCAGTGGCTACAACCTTTTAAGCTTAGGGCTCAGATTTATGTATGTTTCGTGATCATTTGAATTTTCTAATAGGCAAGTAGTACACGCCGGCAATTTTTGGCTCTAAGGCATGTGGGTTTCACGATGCTTTCACCAACCGAGCGAGTGTAAATTCGCACTTAAAAAAAATATTTCTGCACAGCCGTGATTCAAACGCACGATCTCAGGTTGTGAGTCGAACTCGCAAGCAACTAATGCCGCAAGTGTCTAGGTGTAATCAGGCTTTAATTTAATATTAATATAAAAATCTGATACTCGCTTGCGTATCGCAATACAGCTAAAAACACTGCCAGTGACTGACCACAGTAATCAATGCGTTTTTATTTTATAAAAATAAATTATTATTCAAGAATTAATAAGAACAGACTAACTGACTCGGCCAAGCGTTGCTGTGGCTAAGGTTTTTGTTATATTACATAGTAGTAAACTATTCAAGGGAAATGGTAGGAGAACACCAGTCATGGGGACCCATGGGAACCACGCTTTTTGGTGGGTATGCCATTAAATTGGAGCTTATGTGAAATGTTGGTACTTTCACAACAGCGCCATCTATTAGAATTGTGACTGTCAAATCATAAACTAATAATTTGCAATAAAATAATATTGCGAGTATAAATGAAGATGCAAGCTATCCTATATTTTAAGTTACATCAAACTGTACACTGTTGATTGAAATCGGTAAAGTAGTTTAGGAGTCCATAGCGGACAAACAACGTGACGCGTAATTTATATATATTCAGATTTAATTTGACGCATAACTATATTGTCTATCTGTCAAAATAAAATAACAGTTTTAACAACTCAACCTGACGTACCCAATATCTTAGTGGTGTTAGGTTAAACTATTCGATTTACGAATTTTCCTAGAAACTACGTGAAGAGGTAACTGAATCATGGATATTCGAGAAAATCCAATTATCGCTAGTACAATGGGTCACGAAACAATCTAAACTAAGAAAATTAATCTTCAGAGTCCAGGCAGAAGTCTATGCGAACTTTCACAATGGATTTATAGTTCATTGATTTCGGGTTATCTAAAGCGGAGTGCGACCGGTGGGTATCTGAGGGCTACCGATTTTCCCGATCTCGACTTAGATATTTAACAATGTACACGCTGGTCGAAAATATTGATAACAATAGGGGTTTTTAGAACGGTTTATACATGTCGGTATGTTACTTTAGTTAAGAGATTTATTAATTGTCAAACAATTAACAATTATACTTAATATTAATACTTTTTAATTTTTTTACTGCCCAATAAGTATTTCCGAACCAATTCGACTTAGGTTCCCTCAAGAAAAGAGCGTAGCTATTCTTGAAAGGCCGGCAACGCAATTGCTAGCCTTCTGGCAATGTGAATTAACATCAGGTGAGTCTCCTGCCCGTTTGCCTCCTATTACATAAAAAAAACTTTGAGTTACGACGACTATATTTTTTTTTTTAAATAAAATAGCGTTAGTGTTAAAAAACACAATTAAATCATGAAAAAAGAGAAAAGCGTCAACTTATAGAGTTTTTATAATACATTTGTGAATCTTCATCTAAGCTGTACAGAAAAATGTGTATAAGAAAATGTTTCCACGGAACAATGCTGATACTAACGTTCGATTAAAATAAAGAGAGCATAATAAAATGTATAGGAAAAATAAATCTAGGAAAATAAATTTATTAGAATTTATGCATTAAAGACTTCTTAATAACTATTAAAATATTAGGTTATACACAGTATATAAATACGTTTCTTAAACATCTATTAAATGTTGATTTTCTTACTTTATATCACATACAAAATTGCTTTTCGTGAAACTTTAAAGGAACTGAATTAATAATGTGATATTGATTTTTCTAATTGGAACCGCAAAGGTCTATTAACGGTTTAGACATTAAATATTAGTGGGCTGCCGTAAGTAACGTCTTCAAACCGAGGAAACCCTTTACTTGAACTTTAAAGTTAAGTTACTTACATAAACTACTTACTTTATATTTAAAATGCTGTATTGTTAAGAGCTTGATATTTTGTAAATAATATAACTTCTGGATGATAAGGCAATAAAACTAGTAATGTATTTTTTTTATGTTATACTACTTTCTGTTACTACGTTTCATCATCGGACGTCAAGGCAGATTACGAAATTTCACCCGTATCTTTTCAACGTCTGTCGTTCCACAAGTTTTTTTTTTATATACATATGTGTCTTTACTAAGACATCATGGCGCATTACAATCCAGCCTAACTTAAGACTAATAAGTAATTTAAGTCTAACCTAATTTACTAATAAGGATTTTTACAACAACACAAGTGAGCGTTTTTTAAGGCAGATTTTGCCGCGCATCACCACTATGTGGAAGCAGCTGCCCACTGAAGTATTTCCGAACCAATTCGACATAGGGTCCTTCAAGAAAAGTTCATACCAATTCTTAAAAGGCCGGCAACGCAGTCGCGAGCCCTGGCGTTGAGTGTTCATGGGCCTCGGTATCACTTAACATCAGGTGAGCATCCTGCCCTATTGCCGCCTGTTCCATAAAATATAATTCAAGAATTTCCACGTTTATTCCGTCATTATAAAAAGCTGGATTCTAGAAAGGTACACCATAGGTTATTAATATTTAGCTTGTCTTATTTATTTATCTTCTGTATTTTGTTATAATTGTTCATTACTGTTTCATTAAAAAAATTTGCGACGTGTTTTTGCAATTAACACCCACATACAAGTTAGTACTTACAGTCTAGTTAAATATAACAATGTTTAGCTAATAGCGGCTTGTTTAACACAGGCTCTAGTGTTAATAACAACATGAAATGTCAACGGTGTCTATTAGACAAATTTCGCGCATTCTGGCTAAGTGGACACCTCGATTAGCATCGGAAGTGTTATGATTAGCGTGCGATATTCGCGTAATGGTAAATAAGGAATACGAAAGGTACTATAGTTTTATATGTATTTATTGAACACTAAAGGAGGAATATAGGTGGGAAAATCTGAACGTATTTAGTAAGCTGTTTGTATTAGTTATACGTGGGTAACACTGAAAATGTTTAGAATTGGCCAGTTAGAAACATTGCTAATAAAAACTTTTTTTGAATTTCAATTTTAGAACTCTTTGGTAACCTAATGTAGTATATTGTATTCATTTGTCATTTGTATTTGTGAATTGGCGGTTAATCTTTAACTCTTGTTACACGTGAAAATGAACCTAACGGGAGAAAATTTTCTGTCAATGATTTATTATGACTTTCGTTGGGGGCTTACTCAACAACAAAGCTATAATAGGCTGCGCTTAGCATGTATTAATGAAGCCCCATATCGTGCCACTATTTACAATTAGTTTAACGAGTTTAAGCGTGGACGTAGCAATGATGATCCGCGTGAGGGACGTCCTTTAACAGCGACTACTGAAGATAACATCAGTGCTGTGCGACGCATGATAGAGGAAAATAAGAGAGTGACCTATCAGCAGATACGGGCAAGCCAAGGCATTGGTATGAGTCAAGTTCAAAAATTATTACACCAAAATTTAGGCGTCAGGAAGCTTTGTACCAGATGGATTCCCCATACTTTACCATCGCATGGACTGGTGTCGCCAAATGTTAGATAAGTTCAACGGCGGTGACTCAAATGCTGTATTTGACATCGTCACATGTGATAAAAGAATTTGAACTAAAGCGTTTCTGTATAAATTACTTAATTATTTCATCTTATATTGTATTTGTTACCATAAATCTTAAAATGAAACTAAGTTATTGAGTGATTTACAAAAATTGCTTTCATAGCTTGCCTTACAAACAAATACATAGCGTTTATCAAACCAAAATCTACGGTGAAGAGTCAACCATTAATGTTACAAAGGCTGGCTTTTTAAACAATACTTCTAAAATAAAATAATTTATACAGGAAAGCTTAACTTCAAAAGAGTCTTCCATTCAAAAATAAAGCGTGTTATAGTACCTAAACAAGGTGGAACATTGTTTTGCATAACAAAGGGAAAAAAACACCTAAAGGAAAACATAAAGCCACACTTTATTCGTAGAATACTTATTCAAATGAGGCTGTCCCTTCTAAGTTTGTTTTCAATCAAAAACTCTCACGGCTTTGTGCCTAAACTTTATAAATGAGACGATTATCCGCGTACGATGTCGCAAGTTCCGTCCTTCGCGCCCGGTCTGCACCTCCCTGATAAAACCGGTCACCTGCGTTGCATGAGTTGCACCGCTTTTTAACCCCCTTCACTTCATCCGCTTAAGCTCCGCACTTTATTTATGACTTAGATCTTGACGTTGCTTATAAACGAAGGTTTTGCTAATGTGCTACACTTGACTTAGCACGTTCAACGGTAACATAAAACTTATTATGCATTAAAATTGTAACGTCTAAGAATACTAGGACAATAAATGTTCTCTTTAAATAAGTTAAATACTTTAAAATTGCAACCCGCGTTTGTTACGAGCTACGGCGTAGAACCCACCAGGCGAACCTGCACGTTTCTTACGAGCTACGGCGTAGAAGCGTTGACAAAAATTAATTATAAATAGCTTGACTTATAATTATGACACATGTTCTTATTATATGACTTAATGTAAATTAATTTAACATTTTCATGCCTATTTTTGTGTGGCTGATTGTGCGGATTTTATAATTTATCGATATAAATGTACAACTTCCATGCAAATAAATGATTTATTATTATTATTATAATAAATAAAGCATATTATTTCAGATACTTTATATTTAAATTCATTTATATTTCTATCATATAATTTATTCCCAGATATAACAGATATCTGGGACTAAATTATTTTTTATTTTTTTCTCTTTTTTAATTTAATGTTAGTGACATGAAATCAGAGTCGTTTCATAAACAGTTGATACAAGGAGAGCGAATATTTGTCCAAGGCTGAGCATTATAATATTATGTCAGACCCTCGACGCTTACCCGAAGCACCAACAACTTTCTTTACAATTTCCTAGGAGAAATTTTCCATTCTATTAAATTATTTCAATTCACTTGCTACTTTCCTCCAGCCTTATTACGGATTAAAGCGTTTTCTGTATTTTAATCTAAACAAATAGTATAACTGACCAATTGTTAGTATAAAGGATAAATGTAATTAAAAAAAAAACTATTTTAGAATTTTTCATATTTTTAGATTGTTTGATATTTTTATTATTTAGCAGATTATATGACTTTTCTTTAAATGTTGATTGTCTGATGAGCTTGAATATTAAAACGTATTGTTACTTTGTGGGCGTTTCTTAAATAAATTCGTTCACCTCGCGTCATCTAGATGGCGTCAAAGTGCAACGGGTCGAATCGGAGTTCGAAAAATGGGCAAAAAGCGGACAATAAAATTTTCGCATTTTGGAATTGCAAACAATATTACATTTTGGAAGCAATCTACGTTAAATCGAAAGGGAATGATGTGGCAGCTCTTTATATTGCAATTTTTGTATCCAAACAAAACGAATTTGCCGCGCAATCAAAGCGGGAATCCGATTGATGACATGGCGGAATAATTGTTTCGTGAAATTGAAAATATCGCGGCTCGCTGTAACTCCTTGTAACAATGTGTATTGTTGAATGCAAACTACTGGGCCTCGATTCTCTAGTAGGTGTCGAGGATCTAATTTTTCAATACATTATATTCAAGACCGGAAGGTTTAGATTAGTTTTAAAAATCAAAAAAACCCTAGTCTTCTTTATCTGTTTAAGATCATTTGTCAATCTAATAGGCAAGTAGGTTTGTTCAGCCTCCTGTACCTGACACACGCCATTGACTTTTTAGGTCCCAGGCAAGCCGGATTACTCAGGAATTTTTCCTTCCCCGTACCAGAGAATGTTAAATGCGCACATAGACAGAAAGTCCATTGGTGCATAGCCGGGGATCGACCTTAGGACCTTAGGACGAGAGTCGCACACTTAAGCCACTAGGCTAACACTGCTCGCTGCTGCTACCACACTTGCGATTGGCTTTACAAAATGATCTTTATTTAACAATTTATTGCATATATCCAATATAATCACTGCATCAACAAAAGCTAAACCTAAATCCAACACACAGCTAACCAAAAATCATTTCAAATGTTCATCTAAATCTCTGGAATTGTGAGAATGATGTATCGTATGATTTTCGTCACCATATCGCAATAAAAAATATTTTGTACAGTCAACCCGTTTCGCAAGCAATAAACATATTATATTCGCACAGTAAAATCCTCGATCTCGTCACACCTGTGACAGGGACAATAAAACTTTACCAATAAGTAATATTTCACAGTCGACTTCAATCTCAAATACCAATATATTATGAGACGATTTCAAAAGGTTTCAAAGGAACATACTCTATAGGTGTTTCTTGTTACGAACGTAGAATTGCGTTATATCTTCAATTTCATAGAAATATTGATAAAATTATAGTTATTTGTGTATATTGCTAAATATGCGCAGAGGCGATAAGATCTTGGGGAACCTGATAGTGGTGTCAAAAGATCAGGTGGCAGTTCACCAAACAGATGGACCGATCAAATATCAAAGTCACAGTCAAAGTCAAAATTATTTATTCATATAGGTAACGCAATGTACACTTATGAACGTCAAAAAATATATATATGAAATGCTTCTAATTTTACATTTACTGCCAGTTCTCAAATCAAGGGCGTAGAACAGAAAAGAAGAACTGGCAATGAACTCTCCGCTTTTTGGTTGCCAAGTTTTTTGTTTTTCACAACATTTGTACGGAGCTGCAACCTCTCAATGTCCTCCAAACTGGACACAGTTATAATAGAGGCACTGACAGAAACCTGTGAAAACAGATTGTCCGCTCCAGATGCTTCCATGCTGACCACCTTGCTCAAACATGAGCTGCCGATTGAAGAGAGAGATAGATATTGCTATATATATTTGACACACAGTGAAAGTGACCTGTTGGACTGACTAATTATGAAAGAACATACAAAGATAGCGTATAAACATGTAAAGATGGGACAGGGCAAACATTGGTGTGTGTCCTCAACACGCCTTGAGACCAAAATGTCTAATAACGAGTACGAAATAACAATGAGAGACATATGTTTAGAACAGGAAGGTACATCTCTTACTTGCCTATAAAGAAATATATACTACAATTTATATTTCACTTTTTTAATCATATAGAACGTAAGAACATTCTTAGAATTAAAACCAATGAATGGCAAAAATTGCTAGTTATATATAATTTATTAGTATACCAAAAGTATTATATACTGTTGTTTTTATATAACTTTTTTATTCATGTGTCTTTAAGTTGTTGTGTTCTATTTTTTCACTCATTGTTTAGCACTTAATACACGTATGCACGTTAGTGCATTAACACTAATTCACTAGTTCAAATAGTTTTGTTCTTTTCAGTTTCCTCACTACGCCCTTGGTGTAAAGGAGTTGAATAGCCTCGACATTCACGTGATGGTGGAGCCTGTTCGTGGGCTTCAGCAGTCTTTTTTATTATTGTAGCGATGTCCTCTACATTAAATTTATATAACTGAAATAAACTATTTGTATTATTTAGGATGTAATCTAACACGAACATAATTACGTCCAAAAACTGTCAAATAAAAGTATCACTAACATCCAAGCTAAGCGTGGAAAGTAAAATATTAATATCCATAGTGGGGTTCATATTTGTCACAGGGTTGTCTCAGTTGTGAAGTAGATTAGTATGAGCTGTCACGAGCGCGGTTCACCTCGACACTCAGGATCACACACCAACTTCTACTAGGTATAAACTTCACGTTACTTTTTGTTTGAATAAATTTTAAACTCGTCCTTGCTATGTTTGTAACAACTATGCAGCCTTTTCGGCGTAAATAAAAGATGTGAAGTTATTCGGATTACTAAATTATGATATACCTATATAAATGTCAAAGTATTTTATACCTATATTAAATGTTTCAAAGCTTTATTACTCTAACCTCTGTTCGATTCCCATTTAAAAAATTATTTATTATTATTTCTCGGTTAAAAAACACCATACGTTTCCATAACCTAGAATCAAGATAGTTCATTATGCCTGTTTCCTATATGATTCGTTGAGGTGTTAGAATTATAATACCAGTTTTAATTATAAAGTACTTTGAACCACGGCTGAGGCATCTTTGTTCATCTATTTACCGAACAAAATATCGTAAAGTACAATTTAAATTATGAATACAATAGTACATATGTCGTTCCACAACTGAGCGTCTTTTAAGGCAGTTTTCCCGTGGAACCAGCTACCCACTGAAGTATTGCCAAACCAATTAGACTTAGAGTCCTTCACGAAAGGAGCGTACCAATTCTTTAAATGCCTGCAAGTCACTTGCGAGCCTTCTGGCGATGTAACTGTCCATCGGCAGCGATAACACTGAACACGGCGAGCCTCCTCGTCTCAAAGTCAAAATCATTAATTTTTATACATATAGGTAACACAATGTACACTTATGAACGTCAAAAAGAAATACATATTAAATCCAAATACAAAGTAAATAAATACTGCCAGCATATTTGTAAGGAGCTGCAATCATTACACCATGTTCTACATGAATTCTTAAGTAATAAATAATTAATTAATAATAATAAAATAAATTCAAAACAAAGATTTGTCCTCTAGGAGGCATGGTGAAATAGAAGCACGCACTTACATTCGTGGGAACAATACGCAATCTCACACATCTCCTCTCACGCGTCTCCTATTACATAAAAAAAACAGTTTCAAGACGGTTACCCTACATTCCCCTTCAATTTAACAATACTCAGTACATGAAAGTACTGTAAACAGATACTGAGCGTGGCACAAGCCACTTAAGAATAGAATAAATAAGGAGAGTACTTGCAAGGTCACGAATCACAAACAAAATGAAACCTGGTGTAATCCTCAACAAGCGACACTTTAAAGTGTCCCGATTTACGCCATTATCATTTCAATTACACTGTAGCAAAGGCCTCGAATTGAGTTCACAGTTTATTTGCTTGATATTATAATTGGTTGTACAAATTAGCATCTTTCAATTTCAATATAATTACTCTTTGATTCTTAGAAAACCATAGACCGTTTAATTTGAAATACTCTATTGTCTATTAAAATAAGCTTAAAAGCTTCTCAATAGAGGAGCTTACGTAGCAATTGAAATTTGTAATATGACAGAAATTATGAGAGCTACGTGCCACTTATTAGATTCACATAAATTTGTAGTGGAAGGATTGTGAACAGTACATCTATCGTGGTGTGAGGGAGTTGTTAATTTGGAGGAAAGAGGTGAAAAGTTCATCCAACCTAAAGGTTACTGGATCACTCCATTCTTACCGCTGACTTGCCGGCCCGAAGACGTCATAGCTAAGCTGAAGAAAAGAATTTGTCGTCAAAGCGGTCAGAATAGCTTTGTTAGCGCGTTTCATGGTATGGTGGTTTCAGTCTGTGATAGACACTATTATTGTTTAACTACTTTCTTTCCTTGTTTCTTTTCTACCTAAACTATTATCACGTCATTTAGTAAATTGTATTGTATTTATATAGAGAAATCGAACGTAAAACATTGTCTTAAATAAAACTTAAAGCGTTTGGCATTTCACGCCTCCTCGCTTGAGAGCAGTATTATAATAATGAAACGTACATTTCACTCCAAAGAGGATGGGATGCTACTAAATACACAGCGCATTGTTTCCTCTCCATCTTGACACTGCAGTTTACATTGAAAAACATGTAAATGAAGCTATCACTCTCACGTCATGAAAATCGTTGGGAAATGCTCGTAACATTTTTAATACTTTATAACATGTAATATCATAATTAAACTACCGACATGACACGCTATTGAGTATACCCCTTTTGTTAAATTTTTAATTTTAACGACTACTCTGGTAAATGTAATATATTAAATTTTGTTTTATTTGCTGTAGGTTTTTTTATTATTACCTACCTATAGTAACAGGCGTAGTCTTTAGGTTTATTGTGGTGAATATTGTCTAATCTTTTTTTTTGCTAACGCCCTTTTTAGGGCCTCAGCGTGCGACTCGTATCCTGAGGTCGTAAGTTCGATCCCTGGCTGTGCACCAATGGTCTTCTTGTCTATGTGCGCATTTAACTTCCGTTCAAACGATCGGAAAGCGGCTTGCCTTAGTAAAAGTTAAGGCATGTGTCAGGCACAGGAAGTTGATCACCTACTTGCCTATTAGATTAATAAATGATGATAATGAAACAGTTACAGAAATCTGAGGCCCAGACCTAAAAAGGGTGGTAGCGCATCTGATTTATTTACTTTTACGTTTTGAACTTGTTTTGTAGTTTTCAACAAAGTACAACAACAAAAGTATGTTAAAAAACCTATTCGAGAGCTTTAACCCTCGAATAGGTTTTTTGGTTGGTTGGATGGTTTTCTAAGACATATTTGGTTTCTAGGCTATAGGTCTCTTCAGTTTTTTCGCTCCATTTAAGGTGATGACGAAGGATGAAGGAATATGTTTCGCCGATATTTCCTTTCATGTTTGTATGACATGATAATCTAGCATGTAAATCGCGTTTGCTAGTTAATTGAGCGTTCTACTACCGTTTACTATATTTCATTTTCAATTCAGTTTTTATCAAATAAAGTTGAAATCGTTTAATACGTAGTGTTGGTCAAGTGGCTTAAGTGTGCGATTCTCAACCCTGAGGTCGTGTATTCGGAACATGACTGAGTCCTAGTGGACTTTTCTATGTGCGCAATTTAACACTCGCACGTAAGTTGAAGGAAAATAACGTAAGAATACGAGAGAGAGACCAAAGAATGAGGATTGTAGCATCAAGTTTAGAACTTAGTATATATCTTAAGCTAGCGGACCCGACAGACGTTGTCCTGCATGATATTTCAACAAAGTATGAAAGTACCGACTGCAGCGCCATCTGCCGGGCAACAAACCAAAAAAATCATTCAAATCGGTCCAGCCGTTTAAGAGGAGTTCAGTGACATACACGCGTACAGTAGAATTATATGTATGTAAGCTATCCTATCTTGTAAGCTAGATCAAACTGCACACGGTGTGCAAATTTAATTGAAATCGGTTAAGTAGTTTAGGAGTCCAAAGCGGACAAACAACGTGACGTGTAATTTATATCCCTATATTTTTTATTTACTTAAAACTAAACTTAAAAAAAGCAGGTTACATAAGTTATAAGGCAACGGACGGCCTTATCGCTAACAAGCGATTTTCTCCAGGCAACCCAGGAAATATATTAAGATGTATGTTAAAAAATATCATGAAAAATTTGGATTAAAAAGTACCAAGTTGTCAGAACAGTGAAGAATATTTAAACCTCGTTATCTACAATTATATTTAGAACATATTAAGAAAAGATCCCAGGATATTAATAATCGAATTTGAATCGGGTCTATAAGAAGGTTCTTCAATAATTCATGCGGTAGGCACCTCGTGGCCGCCAACCGTACCTAATTGATTCCTGATGCGGTCCGTGAGCTCATCGCATCACTGCTCATATCCTCTAAGGATCTCGCTTCATTATACTTAACGGTTATGAGTGAATACACTTATGCGGATACTATATTTCTTTTTGTTATAGGCAGAAACAAACGAACATTCGAAATATTTTTAATTAATCTCAAAAGTATCTAATACTTAAATTAGAAAATAAACATTATAATTTCATTTTTGAATTCATGACCGGTTTGGGAAAACGGCATATTTTGTGAAGTAATTTACTAATTAAATGCCCATTGGAATCGACCTATCACCGCGCAAGCTCTTGTGCGTAGCGACAGGACATAATACATGATAGTTTTGACTATACTACGATATTACAATAGCCATATGTTATATGATTTTATGCATCATTTTCTTCTATTTATGATAAAACCCATTTATCAATCATAACTCATTTGGTTTCAAACTCAGAACTTAGCTTAGCTGTGATAGCTACATCGTCATTAAACGGGATTTTTTTATTTAAAATATACTTTGATAACAAAGCAACCACACATAGCACTATATATCTACCTAATATACGTAACTAGTACATACAAACTGTATTGATATTAAGGGTTTAAAAAAAATTGTTGGAGCCGGAGCTTGTACGCTCAGAGCTAATCTCTATAGTAAGTCACGAAAAAAATACGCAAAAACAAATGACCATCGGTGCGGTGCATTACTCGTAGCAATTCGTAACTCTTTCTGACATACTTTCGTGAATTAGAGGTGAGTAAATAATACGACTGAACGCTTTTACTAAAGCTAATGTGACTCGGCTATACTGGTTTAACTTGCTATTCTCAACTTTTGAACCCTGTTTGCACCAATGTTATTAGGAAAAAAAACCCTTTTTAGGTCTGGGCCTCAGATTTCTGTATCTGTTTCATGATCGTTTGTTTATCTAATAGGCGATCAGCCTCCTGTGCCTGATACGCGCTTTCCACTTTTTGGGTTTCCCTAAGGCAAGCCGGTTTCCTCACGATGTTTTCCTTCACCGTTCGAGCGAATGTTAAATGCGCCCATAGAAAGAAAGTGCATTGGTGCACAGCCGAGAATTGAACCTACGACAGGGATGAGAGTCGCACGCTGAAGCCACTAGGCCAACACTGCTTAATGTTTTTATGAACATTATTAAAAATTCCTTACTGATATGCTACACTTATAAATTTTTATTCATAATATAAATTTCAATTTAAGTTAGATTACTTCACAAAACCAAAGTTAAAATTTTACTGCTAATTTAACTTGTTACATAAAATGACCTGACCTTGGACCTAATAATTACGATGTAATTAAAAAAACCTTACCTATTCGATTTCCAATTGTAGCAACCGTTAACAAAAATAATAATTAAATGTCTATAATATCAAATCGTTTAATAAATTAATCATATTCTGCAAGATAACACCAAAGCACATCCCTTTCCAGGTCATGGCTTTAGACATTACCTTCAGGTGGTCAAAACATCTAACTAACTTACGTGTTTTCGGCTCACTGCCTCTTCAAGTATGAAAATTATCCATATACATAGTTAAGCTTTTAAATGTATTAAAGATTTAAGCGTCTCACGTCAATTACATGAACATTATCCCTCCTTACGTTATTATCCAATGTTGGTAGAACCTTACGTGACAATAAGTATCTTTCCACTCGACTCGTACCACGTCGTGAGTGACATTAATGAGATGTGCGAGCAGCAATTTGTTTATGCATCCGTCGCTTGCATCCATATTCACGATGCAGTTTTTATTATACCTTGAAAATGTTGGCTCGAAATAAACTCCGCTTTAATGTTTAGAATGAACAATGGACTTACATTATAAGCTTTTCGAAATTTTCGGTAGCATCAGATTTTTTTATACAGAAATGGACGTAGGCCACAATCCCTCCCACCTGGTTTTAAGTGTACCCATGTTAGAACTGTCCAGGGAAGATGGAAGAGGGCAAGGAATTCCACTCCAACAAAATTTTGGGAATTTCTTGCAAAAATAAACTTGCAGCTTGAGTGTCCATTTAGAAGTGAGCTTCCTATCCATTGACCCAGTATTTAGAATAAAAAACGGGTCGGCAAGGAAACTGCAGCATCATCGCTGCGTCGCCGCAGTTTGAATGGTGTGTCAAAGAACAAAAATCATCGAAATCTATTTATCTCACCAGTAACTTAATTAATGAACACTTACTGTTCAATTAAATTGATGATCATTAAACAGGTGTAGCACACTGATTTATTTATGAACACTTACACAAAACTAATTTAAAACGAACAATATTTCAAAGGAATAACGATTGCCAATAGACGTCCAACAATACAATTTGAACATGTCCAGAGGCCTTTGCGGTATAAAAGTCGCGATCTTGTAGCACAATAAATGCCCGTCGCAAAATCCAGTTACGATGCGGGCCTCGACAATTGATAGAGAAACTGTGTGCAACGATGAAATTTAAAAAGTCATTTATTTCGAAATGCTTTTTCTCGGTCGCCCGCGGCAGAGCGATATCAATTTTATTTTCTATCTTGGCTTCCCGAGTACGCTGATGTAAGTACACTGTACAACGGATTAGGTTAGGGTTCAGTACTAAATGTGGAATTAAAGGCCAGGCGATGCTTATTGTAACATATTGATTTTTAAATCAAGAGAAAGAAGTATTCATACATTAGTTGAAAGTTGAAACCTCGTATTGTTTTTGATACGTGCGACCTACACATTTACGAAATTAAAATTTATTTCACTCCAATTTATTGTTTTATATTTTTTTTACACTTTAGTTTAGTTTTAGTTAGTATTTTTAGTGTTATGAGCGGCGTTGGCCTAGTGGGATTTAGCGTGCGACTCTTATCCCTGTGGTCGTAGGTTCGATCCTCGACTAAACCAATGGACTTTTATATGCGCATTTAACATTCGCTCGAACGGTGTAGGAAAACATCGTGAGAAAACCAGCTTGCCCTAGACCCAAAAAGTCGACGACTTGCCTATTAGTTTGACAAATGATGATGAAACAGATACAGAAATCTGAAGCCCAGACCTAAAAAGCACTCGACATGTCGAATTATGTAAATATTAAATAATGTATATGCGTTAAAAAAGTTTTATTTAAACCTTTGATTTTATTTACATACAAAAACCGTTAATTAAGTTGCATTTATGTTAATTTCTACAGGAAAAAGTATATATATACTTGTTGTATTGATAAAATATAGTTATGTAATATATGTGAATTATGAACCCCTGGACTTACGAAATATAGGAATATTCTTACTAAACGAATAACTAATTCAACGCAAGACTATATTGTTTATCTTTAATAATCTTTATATATATAATTCCACTGTACGAGTGTAAGTCACTGAACTCCTCTTAAACCGATTGAATGAATTGTTTTGTATGCGTTTGGGTGGCGCCCTGGATGGTTTCGATTCAGAAATCAGCGCGGGAGATGGCTCTGCAGTCGCTATCTAGGTTTTCTATATACCTACATAAATCATCTATGCATATGTTCGTAATTAAACTCCTAAACGGCTGGACAGATTTTGTTGAAACTTTTTGTGTTTTGAAGTCAGGAATGATTTACACTATCATATTTTTGCATGTAAGACGTGTGTACAGGCCAACGTCTGGTGGTTCTGATAGTTAAATATATAATGCAACTATTTACTAATTAAAAGCTCTTGAACTTGACCGGATTTCTGAGAAGTTCATAATTATCAAGTCTGACAAGATTAAATTGTTTACTTCATTGTAGCGTTATAACGTTGACTTAATTTTCTAAATTTTAAGAGCCGTCAGAATTGTCAATCTTCACCCTTCAACAAATTAACGCAACTTTTGACTTGAAGCCCCATCTGCTATTATAAATTCAACAACAATTTTCTCTTTCTATATTATTGCAATATTGTTTTGGACAGGAAGATTGTCTGATGCTAAGTGACATTCGCCGCCTATTCACCAATAAGGCCGGGAGATAGTGACACAAAATAGTTGGTCATTTGTACCAGGCTCTTCGGCGGATTTTCGGCGGTATTATTTTTTAACTAACGCATTCGCGTCGGTATGGCGGGCTGTAAGTCACACTGGAAAAGTATTGCATGACACTGCCGCCTCTAATTGTTTTATGGACTATCGGAAAAAACTAGAGTTCGACGATGTTGTGTCACTATCTCCCGGTCTTAATACACTGAACCCGCGATAATCGCTAACACGATTAACTTGAGACACCAGTCATACTTAGCGGTAAGTCTCTGAGTCTTCTATTTCACGTAAATTCTTTACCAAAAACACAAACAAAAATAACCTTTACTAATTCAAGTAGTATGGAGAGACATCTACGGCTAGAATCACAACACGTCATACGCGCTAACAAGATTTTTCCGTCCGCTAAAGATATTATATACAACCTCTTGACCTGAACCACTTAGGCCTTTAGTCAAGTTAAACTTTCTTTTTTTTATAGAACAGGGGGCAAACGGGCAGGAGGCTCACCTGATGTTGAGTGATACCACCGCCCATGGACACTCTCAATGCAAGAGGGCTCGCGAGTGCGTTGCCGGCCTTTTAACTGGTCGAAGATCCTCTCTTTGGGTCAGAGGAAAACAGGAAAAGTTTTATAAAAGTAGATGGCATTGTATATATACAATTATTTTTGGATAATCTCTTAAGAACAGTTATTAGAAACTTAAGAGTTACTTAAAGTTTATAAAGTTTCAGCACTGTGGAACACGTCTGCTCCTCCTCAATGCTGAGCCAGGGCCAGTTACAACCACAACACGCACACATTACACTCATAAAACCTTATTCTTTAAAAAAAAAATCTTTTTTTTATTATTATATTTTCTGTGTTTCGTTAGTAATAAATGTTGTCTATGTCTTAACTTATTCAAGAGAACTACTAATTTTGTAACGCTAGTATTATTGAGCTTTTAATTGAAATAGGCCTGGTAGTTTTAGTTTCAAGAAATTTCCATTTTTTCAAGTAGTTTTATAATACTTTGGTCTCACAGACCGGACTTCAAAACCCCGGTAAGAAAGTAAAAAGATCATCATATCTACAATAAGACTGAGACTTTTCTTCCAAATTTCCCGCGACACCTAAAACGACTTCATAAGCCGATCAATAAGCTTTTCCTTTTCGCGGAGAAAATTAAGTTACATAATGATTTCCCAAACAAATTAAAAGATTACATCTTCTCTTTATGCAATGAAAATATTTTCCCCCGATCTCGACGCCTTCTTGTTTACTACAAAAACTCCATTTTAATTTTGGCATAAATTTTGCCATTCAAATAGACTTTTTACGTCTAATTTTGATATCAACTTTGTCGATATTGAATTTTGATAAAACAATATTTCCTGGATGGGTCGCTTATCTGTGGTCCTTTCGTTGTCTATATATCAAAGTATGAGATTCATTATGTATTTTTTTGTCTAATGAATAGTAGTAAATCAAGTAAAAAATTTGTATGTAGGAAATGCGTCTAAAAACCAGTGCTGCTTAATAACATTCAAACAACAGCACGGTGTTTACACAAGAAATATATAATGAAATGTACATTAATTTAATAACAATTGTTTAAATATATTTTTATGTATTATTTATATTCGTACATACGTATAATCTGTGTTCTGTTTAATATAATTTAAATAAATAAATATTTAAATTTTACTAGAAAAATAAATCTCTCGATAAACATTATAACGTTCATGATATTTTTTATTTATTAACACTTCGTTGCAGATAAATGATACAATTAAATGAAAGATAGGGCAACTGGCAAAGCAAAAAAACTAAATTAGATTAGGTAAGCAAGAAGTGGAAAAATACATAAGACATATTACCTACAGTTATTTAGACAAAACTAACGGAACAAAACAAAGCAATTAAAACTTATGTCAACTGTGATCAGGACAATATTTAAAAAAAGGAACTCTCCGCTACACTTTTTAATCGGCAATTTTTTTGTTTTACACAATATTTGTAAGGAGCTGCAACCATTTCACCATGTTCCACATGACATCTTAAGTAATTAATAATAATAAAATAATTTAAAAACAAAGATTTTTCCTCTATCAGCAGGAGGCATGGTTGAATAGGAGCACGCACTTACATGCTCGTGGGAACAACACGCAAATACATAGTCAAAATAACTAACATCACCATCATACACGAATTCAAGTCGGACCAGTCACCAATAGTAGCCGTTCACGAGTATAAATAACCATTATCAAATTAAATAAGCTAGTATTGCAATACTCTCCACAAAATATACACAAATATCAATAGAGAAGTATACTAATATGAGAGAAATTAAAAAATATCTCGTGAAATTGTACTAAACCAACATTAAGACCCTCGTTGCGAGATATGAAAAGTAAAACGTTTATACAGAATGAAGTATGAGTGGTGGAGTTAGAAAGAGAGAAGATAAGAAAATAATGCGCCCCCATATATCATCGCAATCGCCAGAATTCGTTGGCCGGCAGGCTCGCCGCGACCTTTTCACCCGTTTAAGCCTACAATCATTTTACTAAGACGCACGATACAGTAATTTTAAGCGAAAAATTTATAAAATTACACATTCATTTATCTTGAGTCTTATGACACACAACTAGTGTGTATCTAACAAGAGAGTTTATTGCCAGTTCTTCTCTTCAGTTGTACGCCCTTGATTTGAGAACTGGCAGTAAATATAAAATTAGAAGCATTTAATATATACATATATCTTTTTTGACGTTTATAAGTGTACAAATTACCTATATGTATATGAATAAATGATTATTGTTTTTTTTTTGTCGCTAAAACACTTGCTCTTAGCCCCAGATTTCTGTATTTGTTTTGTAATCATATGTTTTTTTCTAATAGTCAAGTACGTGATCAGCCTTCTGTGTCTGTCACACTTGTTTGTGCTTCTGCACACGAACACGGGCTTGCGAGCCAAGCTAGGCCAACATAACAATAACAACAGAGTTCATTAAATATACTATATTTTATTAATATATATGATAAAATGAGTAATTATGCTCTCACCAGTTATCACATTACATATCCCGTCATCGGACTATTTATATATGTTACTAGTATATGTTACAAGTAGCGGCCTCTCCTTATAATCTCTATGTATATAAAATTCTCGTGTCACAATGTTCGTTCCCATACTCCTGCAAAACGGCTAGACCGATTCTTATGAATTTTATGCATATTCAGTAAGTCTGAGAATCGGTTACTTTCTATATTTCAAACCCCTAAGTGCTAAGGGGTGTCCACCCCAAAACATGTTTTTTATATTTTCGACAATTTTTTTGGTTTTTATTTTTTTATGATACAACATACAAAAATACATAGAACCCTTAATTTTCATCTACCCTCTACGATCAAACCCTATTTTTTATTATAGTAGATAGTTATTGTTATTGAACTAAAAAAATGTTTCCTAGAAATTATATTCATGGCAAAACGACGTTTGCCGGGTCAGCTAAAAATCTCTGCTTTACAAGACTGGACATTAATTATTGTTTTTATTTATATCTAGGATAGAGTATAGCCTATATTACTCAAGTATACTGAAGCATTCGAACGGTTTTGCAATCCAGTCCTTTAGACTTTATTCGTTACAAATACTATTAGCTAATAACGTAAAAAGTAAAATGTGTGATTCAGGTATTTTCCACAAATATAATTGTATTCAATTATACGGTTTCCCAACCGCATCATAACTTTTTAGAATCGAATAAAAACTAACCATATTAATTAATAATGCAATTTTCACGGCTACTTAAATTTAATGTTCATTATTTTCCACAGTAATCGCGAATAAAGTTTAAATTAACAACCGTTATCATTTCAAAACTTAATTACGGATAAACTTTAATCGATATGCGATGGGCCATATCAGTTAGAATACTTAATAAAAAATATATTGTCGACTAATTTGATGAAAAAAATTATATTAAACTATTACTTCTGGGTAAAAGTTTTATTTTGCGGTCCATTTATGTCACTATTACCACCATTTATGACCGATTAACGTCCTAAAAAGTGGAGTGAGGAGTAAAGGAGCAGCGTTGGCTTCAACGTGCGACTCTCATCCCTGAGGTCGTAGGTTCGAACCCCGGCTGTGCATGCAATGGACTTTCTTTTTATGTGCGCATTTAGCATTCGCTCGAACGGCGAAGGAAAAAGTCGATGTCGTGCCTTACAAGATGCTCATAACTTTCTTGCCTATTATATGGACAAATGGTCATGAAACAGATAAAGAAATCAAAGGACCATACCTAAAAAGAATGTAGCGCCACTATTTTTTTTATAGACCTAAAATTAAAATGAGATGTAAAAGAAAAACGTGAAATTTGTGTTTACTGTAGCGAACAACTACTTTGCTGGAATAGAATCCAGTTCCTTATTACGCGTATATGTTAATATGACAATAAAAATTACCAAAACACTATTTAAAATTCTAATAGCCAAATTCCAGCTTAAACCGTCCGTAACTAAACATCGAGGTCTTCAATAAGCAATTATTGTTTCTAAGTTCGTAACTAGAATGAATTTCAAACGTCAGCTCAACATCGCCAGTTCCCAAATGACAAATGCCCAAGTCACTGGACTTCCAAGCAACTAATCCCAAGTATGCAAGGCGGCATACTTGTCTAGTTTGCAGAATGTGTAAACAGTTGAAATCGTGGTTGAATAGTATTCATTTGCAGGATCTTCCTATTTTGAATTGATTTAAGAACAATTTTGAATGTGGATATCTCGGATACTTTTAAAAATGGAATTTACTTTACTGAATCGTCCGTAATGTTTAACGCAAAAATTTGATAAAGCATATTTGAATACATTAAAAAAATGTATTATCCAGATTCTTTCAGAATTTTTATTCCAAACTTGCTGATTGCTTTATTCTATAGTACAATGTCCTGTTATATTTATCCTATCGAAACTAAATAAAAATAATAATGACTATTACAAAATAGTACTAGGTAAATTGAGTAATAATAACTACCCGTTATTTATTGTATATTATTGCTTCAGATTGCATTTCTTCTTGGATCGTCTAATCGATTATCTAGTTGATAAAAGGGCCTGGGACTAGTGCTAGACAGGCTACTTCTAATTAATTTGCGATATTTGTTTTAAATAAGTGTTGTTTGATGATTTGCTGTTTTAAAAGAGTACCGAGAGTTTTTTTACGCCGGCTTTTTCTCTCGGCCTACACCCTCTGTCTTCTTTGCCGATGAGTAGGGATGCCTTCAAATTTAATGACGTGGAATAAGTGATACATGTATCTTATGTTCCATAATAAACATATTTTATTTTTATTTTTTATTTTAAATTAAATTGAAATGAACTGAAATTAACATCGATAATATAACTATTGACAAATGGGGCAAATAAATTCGTTTTATTTATTAAAAAAATATTTAATTTTCATGAATCCTACATACTATGAATAAATATACTAAATTATTGTAAACATAGTACGTTATACGTAATCATATACCGCATATGTTTGGTATAAACCCTTATTTGGTAATTCTACCCTTAATTATATTTGCGAACCTCTATGCCTATGTATTGTTGTATGTTACGTGCCAAATGGCTTTATATAAACCTGGATTATTCTAAAACTCATATACACGAATTCGAAATTTGAAAAACAACTTGCAATAGCCGAATATGGATTTATTTAATCCTATATAGGGCTATTACGAAGATTTTGTTATCCAATATAACAGCCGTGCTTAGAAATATTTATAAGAGAGACATTAGCTAACAATAATTTTAGGGATTACGGACCTATCGGCAGATGGTATATCAATATTGAATTAATGTTTCTTTCATCATTTATAGGTGATCAGTATTCCTACTTGTGTCGTTTTTTTATGTAAACACATATGTTTATTTGGAACTCAGACAAATCCTTGGTACACGGCCTAAAATTTGAGAACTGGCACTAAATGTAAAGCTAGAAGCATTTCATATACAGTTCTTTTTTTTTGACGTTCATAAGTGTACATTGTGTTACCTATATGATTAAATGATTTTTGAATTTGAATTTGAAAGATTTATTTCAACTGCTCTTTACCAAGTACACTTTCACAAGTACTATTTTGTAATCGTAATAAAAAAAATTTAATCATTATAAAACCAGAACAGAAGCTATTCAATAAATATAAAATTGTTACAAAATCCATCATGTTTTGTGCGTCTATAATAATAGACATGCAATGAATCGTGTACTATAAGAGTCGCTCGGTCGATGAACCGATTTCTTATTTGTTTTGTAGAGACTAACTATATCTGTATGATGTAGATAAATTATAGATTCAAAAGCTTATTTTAGTATTGAACTGTTAGCTCTAGACGAAAATTCTATAACGGCTCTCTTCGCATTTCTAGCGTAACACAAATATTAAAATCAATCAAAAAACAAGATAGGTACATTAGGATATTTATTGCCATTAATGTTTAAATTAATTTACCAAAAGAATTAAAGGATCTTCCGCCTAGTCTTTAAAAATCGACTTGGCTTTTAGAAAAAATGTATAATTCAATAAATGATTATTTGCCTGAGACTCTGTAGTTGATATAAATTTAATAACGTATTGTATGATATGTACTATACAAATAATATAAGAACTGACCAATTCATATAACTAATAATGTAAAATTTAAAATTCCTTTAAAGACAAATTTGCGCGCTATTGTGTGTGGCAGAATACGAGAGCTTACGATTGTACCACCTTACACATTTTTTGTACCATATTCTTGCAATAAATTATTATTCTTATCCTCTCTCCTCTATCTCCATTAGTAATATAATTTGAATGAGTTTAATAGTAGAAAATAAGGTCCGGAATCACTGAACTTTTTTATGCCTGGCTGACGATACTGGCACATTTGATTGTTATTAATGTTTGTCTTTCCACGATCTGCGGTCGCCCCCTGCCCCACCTTGGGGTACTATAAGTCATTGTTTTACAAAAAATAAGATGCTTAATTTACCTTACATTGGCTAGGCTTAAAAGCCGATCTCTTTTAATAACAATCAATTTAAAATTGATGCTTTTTTTTTTTTGGAGTTTATGGCCTGGTATCTAGACATTTAGGCCAATAAAGTTGATGCTAAGTGGGATGTGTGTTGCCATGTAAACATTGGTTAATAAAAGACACCTTTATAAAACTTTTACGCGTTTTTAAGTAAAATAAAAGTATTTTACGCTTGGCTCTTTTACGAGCGAATAAAAACTAAATTTGTAAACACGGTGTTTCACGTTTGCTTAACTTTATATTTTACACGGTTAAATATTAGTATTATACTTGCTTTGTTAGAGAATTGGCTAAACAGTGTTTTGTATAGTCCTTATTATTGTTTTGTTTCAGATAATATTTAATTAGTTACTGCTTGCATTATGACTCAGTTTTATTATAAAATACTAGTAAGAGTTGTATACTACCTGCCCCTGAAAACTTGTTCTATCATTTGTATATTATATGTAGTAAAACATTTATTTAAAAATAGAGGTGAAAATTGTTTTAATGCCAATTTTTATAGATATATATATATATAGGTAACCCTAATTTATTCATTCAAATTATAAACATCAATCTAAAAAAATAATCTTAATTTACATTCATTAATTTTCGCCAAGTTTTTTATTACAAGCTCCTTGTTAGCATCACCATACTCCATATAATATTAAATCAAACATGGATCAGGTGCCACTATATTGCTAAAGACCGGCTGTTAACAACTTGCCGGGTATCTTGCGCTAGTCTAAAAAGTTCCACAACGGACGTGGTGCCGGTCCACTCCTGTGCATTCCGCAACCACGACTTCTTCCTTCTACCAGTCCGTCTCTTGCCTTGAATTTTGCTCATCATTATAAGCTATAACAAGTCGTATGGATGACGCAAAACGTGACGAAATATGCGAATTTCCGTATTTTAACAGTGCAATTAGAGTAAACTTCAAAACAACGATGAATTAATCATTGACATCGCAATCCCGTAGCGAATTTTGCGAGTTTTTTCCCAAACAGTTTGCTTTTACTATAGCTTCAGCATCGCAAGATGACTTTGTTTCAGCAATCGTATAACACTGTTTGAATGGATGATGAGCTGTCCTGTTTACGTTAATTGACTCGTAAAGTAAATAAACAGTGATTGGTACTCAATCATTTCCGACAAAGGATTGTCCAGCGTTTTATTGTCCTCATTTGTTTACGAGAATTCGTAACAAATTTGATTAAAGTTTAGCCTAATTACTGCTTTTTGAACGTGCAATTGGAGTTTAAAGTATAGATAGTGTTGCAACCCTCTTTATCCGTTCAAACCCTGACTGTCTCCTCTCTCATCCCTGAGGTCGTAGGTTCGTTCCCTGGCTGTGCACCAATGGACTTTCTTTCTATATGCGCATTTAACATTCGCTCGAACGGTGAACGAAAACATCGTGAGGAAACCGGCTTGCCTTAGATCCACTAATTCGACGGCGTATGTCAGGCACAGGAGGCTTACCTACTTGCCTATTTGATTGACAAATGATGATGAGATACAGAAATCAGAGGCAGGTGTGAGGAAATTGGCACGCCTTAGACACAAAAAAAACGTGTCATTACAGGACCAATATCTAACGCAAGGTATCTTCATATAATAAAGGAACAAACATTCGATAAGAGGTAACTAAAGTAGTTTCGTAGCGCAAAGGTTTAAATGAGTTCCAATAGGTGGCGCTCGTTGTGACTATTCGAACTTCAACAAAATCGGTTTAGTGGATTACGCATAAAATCTTTTCAAAATAAATTTATATATTTTCTAACATAATACCCATCATGTGCCCGTTTTGATTGTCTATACGTATATATGTTATAATTGCATTGTTTATGAATAAGTCATTGTATATCTAATATAGTTTTGCACTTCTTGTTATTATTTTCTCCTTACATAGCCATCCTTCCTGGAAGAGAAAAGGCCGAAAGCGATAATAAAATGTAATTATTTGAATTGTACGGTATTTGCTTGCAAGTGCAATCAAATAAATAAGTTATAAAAGCCGAGTCTAAGTTTGAGCTTCGGCACTTGTTTAAATGTTTTTTTTAATCTACATATTATTTATTATTTCGCTATATCTTTAGTATAATTGTTTTTTTTATATAGTATTTATGGAGTAGGATTACAAAATAAAAATACTCCAATACTCATAATAACTTCGGTATCGAAATCCACAAGACACTTTTAACCATTTTCATAAAGCTCTGAATTGTAAATACACGTAAAAGCCTACTTTTATTTATCGTAATGTAGAGGAACGTTCTCTATTGCAATTCTTTTCGAAAGTGTCCTGCGCGGACCGGTGTTCGCTGTTAATATAGACTGTTATCAATTAAAACTGTCTCGTGTGATTTATTTTATTGGTTCGGCAATTGATTACATTACGCCAAATTGACCGCAATGGATGGCCGTCTCACGACAGTGCAATGCTGAAAAACTTTTGATAGCTTTTGTTGCTTGGCATAAAAATTTATTGCTTCCGCGTACGCGAATAAGACCGAATTCGGACTAGATTTACTGTATCTGCATACCCCAAGTATCGCTTATACTCGTATATACTCTTGAATTGTTTTAGTAAATTAGAAACTGTACTTTAAAAATCACTACAGTACTTATAAAGGCCAAAACTGACGCTTATGAGGAATTATGAGCTCATCCTACGATAAGTTTACTGCATTTTAAATTGCATCTCAACGCATAATAATTTACGCCTCTTCGGATAGATGGCGCTCATATCAACAAGTGACTAAAAGGGATAATTATTACCCGACATGATTTAATAGATGTCGCCTGAGTTATACGTTTTAATATTATTAAATCATAATTATTAAAATCATTGTAATCCCTGCAGATTTGTGCTCATCAAGAGATTCTTGCTCACCACGAGACTTTTGTTTAATAATATTCAATAATAAATAAAATAGTAACCGAGCAAGCTTAGCTTGGAAGTTAATAATCTGATACCATACTTAATTTTTACTTTCAAATATCACTTTTTCAAAAGTAGCAATATAATTTTATAGACAGGAATAACTTTGAATTACAACTTGTGACCGCCGTCTTATTGGTTAGAGTATATAGCGTAAAACTTAGACGTTTTTATTTCGATTCCCAGTTAAACAACTTTATATTCCCAATATGATTTTGTCCCATTCGGTGTCGAGACCCTTAGTCCGCTAGGCGCTATAAGGCTTTTTAAGGAAATATCAAAAAGGTTAGTCGACATCACAGGAGACCGAAGAGCTGGCAGCTACCTCGGACAAAGAATTAGTCTAGCTATTATCTGCCAGTATCTTCGGAACCTTGCCTAAAGGGACTCCTTTTAATAATATATTTTAGTTATTATATTTTAAGGATAGTTATTGTTTTTATTGTTCTTTTTTTGTATTTATTACATAAGAATTATATTCATAATATGAAGAGACATTCATCTTTATTGATAATTTGTCAATAAAAAAACATATACAAATAGTCATATAATTAATGTAAAATTGTGTCACCGCGTCTATCACTCTACTAAAAAAACCTGGCCTGCCATTTTTTGTTGACGTTGAACATGAACACATGCTGAACACTCATTAGAGACCAAATAGGAACAAAAAATGACAACACACAAAGCGTATGTCACCAAGCTCTCCTACGGTCTCTTGATCATCAAAAACGTGTCAATCAATGTCAGACGCGTTTGATTAAAATTAGTTTACACGTGTCAATTGTCTGCTGGGCAGAAAAAATCCTTTTAAGAATATAATCTACCATAGATATAATGATGCGTGGATGTCTTGAAATTTTAATGGTTTTCCGTATTATTTTTTAATTAAATCACTTTTTCGCTTTGCTTTTGTGCTAGAACCAATGTCACTTAACATTCCACACACTGCATGTGTGAATCCATAAAATATATTGATAAGATGTATTGTATATTACATGTCCTGTTTGTGTAACTATTACAATCTATTTTTTTAATTCTCTTGTACTTTAAGAATAGTTTTTAAAAATTGTTTACCCACAATTTTTAAAAACTATTCTTAAAGTCATAATAAATGCAGGTGATATTAAGAATAGTGTAATCTTATTCGGCTTTGGGTTCATACAAGTACATTGGATATTTTACTATAAATTAAATGACATAACAAGTTTATATGGTGAGTGAAAACGCCGTGAAAAGCTAACGTTTTGGTCTTAAATACAACGTCAGGTCTCAAATTATTATGATATCAGACGCATAAAGGCTGCTTTGGGATACAGAGAAACATGATCCGGAAAAAATAGTTTGCGCTTACAATTACTTGCCAACTGCTCTTTATATCAAGTTCATTGTTCCTACATTGATGCATCATTCAAGTCTTGTCGATACGACATTGTAACAGTTGTACTATTTATCTGGCGAAGGTTCAAAGGTCTTTATCATGAGTACGTTCATAGATCATGGAAACAATTTGTCGTAAATCAACTGCGTTGCGGTCAAATGCATGTTTGTGGTCTCCAGCGGAGACTTTATTGTTTATAACATAATATCAGTTATTGCTATTTTATATGGCACTGAGATAATTAAAAAGCTAAACTGGAATTGCATTCTTGTAAAACAATAGAACTTTAGGACACAGGCTGATCTCCTATAGTACATTAAAGACTGGCCAAGCTGGGCGGTTACTTATTCCACAAATTTAAAAACATGTTTTAATATCATAGGAAAAATAGCCTTCGATGTGTAGTATCCAATTTTTTTTTAAATTCGTTGCATGTTAGCTTTTTAATACAACATGTGCTGTGGTCTAGTGGCTCCAGCGTGGGACTCATCCCTGAGGTCGTAGGTTTGATCCCCGGCTGTACATCAATGGAATTACTTTCTATGTGCGCAATTAACATTCGCTCGAACGGTGAAGAAAAACATCGTGAGAAGCCGGCTTGACCAAAAAGTCGAAGGCGTGTGTCAGGCACAGTAGGGTTACCTACTTGCTCATAGATTGACAATTAATGATCATGAAGCAGCTACAGAAATCTGAGGCCCAGACCTCAAATGTTTGTAGCGCTGCTGATTTATTGAATATAGCTTTTTAGTACCTTATGTAACAAAATAAGTCAAAGACCCGACTGAAAAATTAAATTTAATTTAAAATATTTCAAAGCTTTTACTATGTGACACAGTGAAACGAGGATACAATTTTAATTTTTAACTAGAATACAATTCAAGACACAGTTGTTTCCGACAACGCACGTGACTCAAAAAATGACTGCACCAAATTAATGTGATGCTATTTTGTAATATCTTATTCAAAAAGAAAATTTATTTAATATTCTGTAAAATAAAATTGTTCTATGTAATTAAAATGTTTGATGATGACTATATCAGATTACAATGTGGATACTTTATAAACAATGTTACCGTAGAATTTTTTTTTTCTTTTTTAAATTGCGATTTAGTTGCCTTTGATTATTATTTTTATTATATATATTTATAAAAAGCCAAGAACTAGGTTTAAATGTTTTTTTTTTTTTCATGGAACAAATTCTGGGGATACATTTAAGAACTACTGAAGGCAGAGATACCAATATACTTTAAAAAAGAAATTCTTAGACGCGTGTATAATTGCCATGTCTCTCAATTACGGGTTGCCCAAATTTCATGGATATATGACTCCGAACACAAATAGAAAAATAACAACTTGTCAACGAGGAATGGAACAGCAGTAGAGTTACTCAAATTTAAAACTGAAGGACAAGATCAGAAGTTTTTACACAAATAAGAAACATAACAAAGGTTATTGATGCACTGTCCTATTGCAAAAAACTTAAGTGCCATACCGCTCGAATGAATAATGGCAGATGGACAAAAAGGGTAACAAAGTGGAAAGGGCCACCAGGAAAAAGAAAGCGTGGTCGCCCTCTTGCACGGTGGGCCGACGAGCTTAAGAAAGTTGGTGGAGAGGATTTGGGAGAAAAATGCTCAAAACCCAGAGAGAGATGGAGTCAACTGGAGGAGGCCTATACTCAATAAGAGGTCCTTGGAAAAACAAAATGTATATATATATATATATATATGTATGTATTTTTTGTGTGTGTGTATATTTTGTAACTTTTTGTAAATATTTATTATGTAAATTTTTCAAGGAATAAATGAGGCTTAATTATTTTTTTTAAAAAAGTACCCAAAATTAATTATATATTTATAAAAAGCAATCCTGTCCTAACATGTCACTCTGAATTGACAAGAATGCATAACAAATGAATAAAATTTACACACAAAACAAAAAAACAAACATTAATTCGGTAAAAAACTAAATTGCATAATAGAAAAAGACATTTTTTTTTACAAAAAACAAATAATAAAACTTTTGTCAGTTCACTCAACGGACGATAAAAAGGGCCTATGTAACTTCGGTAACTTTAATTAATACACAGAATCATATTATTATGTGCCGTTTTCAGAAAGTTAGTCCTAGCTGTGGGCACATGAAGTAACGGCAGAAGATGTCGCCTTCTGACGAATTAAATCCTTATGATTGGTTATGGGTAATAAAAGTGACTTCATTATACATTGATTAGTAAATAGATACACTATTAAAAGAAATATTTCAGTGCCCCAAGTGGGTTGTATAATAGCTTATTAGACAGCTCAACTTTTTTGTTTCAATATTTGATATTTCTAGGCTAATACTTTCAGCATAAATTATGATTATTAATTAAATTCAGTACATTTTAAATTTAGAATTTTAAGTGCAAAATGGCCGCTTTTAGTCAGTTTAAAGTATTTCCGTGACATTTTCTTAATTTAAAATTGTTCTAAAGTAAAAGTTTCGATTAAATTGACCCGCAAAGTACTGAAAAGCTAATGAAACACTTTTTCATCACTCGTTCCCGCTAAGACCGACGATTGTCAACAAAGTTCGACGTCGCGTTTCCCTCTAATCTTAATTGAAAATTCAATCATTTATTCATCTGATCGAAGTCGTTAAGGTCTCTAATGGCTCGCGTGCCTTTTTTCTTCATTTTTACTTCACGTTAAAATGGCCAGCTAATTTTCTCTATTGGAAAATAAAGTTATCGCTGAGTAGTCGAACAATTTATATTGAATAAAGCATACAGTTTATAATATGGGCTATTACAGCCCGACTGACCTGTATTAAGTACATATGTTCGCTGTTCACTTTATTGGATTAGCATTAGCCGCAATTGAGGCATACATTGCACTGTAAAATAAGACAATTTTCAACTTATAAAATGCGTTTAAAAGTTGTTTTGCGATGGAATATTACGTACGGCATACGGCAACATTAGTTAAAAATAATATAATCAAACAGCAAGTATTTGCTTGTGGTCCCTACAAAGGTAGGTATTAGTAAAAATCCCTACAGCTTTTAACGGTTTATTTCTCGTTCATGATGACAATAATATTGAATTCTATAACTTAATCAACAAAACAACATCCATGAAATAGCTACAAAAAATACACAATATTAATTTCGAATTCAAAATAAATGGTTGCAAAATTGTGTCAATTAAAAGCAATAAAAACGATATAAATTTATTTAAATAAAGAAACGAAAT
Organism: Pieris macdunnoughi; assembly: GCA_905332375.1. Taxonomy (NCBI): domain Eukaryota; kingdom Metazoa; phylum Arthropoda; class Insecta; order Lepidoptera; family Pieridae; genus Pieris; species Pieris macdunnoughi. The sequence continues at coordinate 10,519,334 of CAJOBZ010000003.1, read as the reverse complement.
GTATTTGTAGATAACAAATACAACATCCTCGAAATAGACTCAACGGTAATTTAATAAAGTTGTAACTCCAACGCCAATATTTATCCAACCGCACAATAAAATAAGCATTGCTAAGAATTCATTTATATTCTTATTGAGTTTCCAATAGTGATAATGAGTCTAGCAATATTGTGTCATGGAAGTCATCTGATATTCATAACTCTATACTTCTCTACGTGTTCAATAAAGTTATTTATCGAAAGAGTTCCATCTAAGTTGATAAGTCGTGAACGCCCACGTACTCAGGACTTATACATTACATATATTTGATTTACGATTGGAAATATAATTTTAAAAGTTGAGCTATTTTTAAGGACGTAACTTCAATCTAAAAAGGGGAGGACAACAGAAACCTGTGAAGATGGAATAAAATGCATAGCGGAAGGATTGGAAAATTGTGGCGAGAATGAGAGACAAGTGGAAGAATTTGGAGGAGAATACTGACATGGACTTATGTAATCGAAGGTAGGTACTAAATAAAAAAAATAAAAAAAATATCATTTATTTTTTTATTTATTTATCATCAATAGGTACGTCCCGTGGTGCTATTATATACTTTGAACATACATTTTTGTATCTGTTTCGTTGAACGTCAGTGAATCGTTAGATCTTAGGTCAGACTTCATATAAGTACGACGTTTTATTTGCCGTAGAAATATTTAATTAAACTATATTGTGTCTCAGATATTGGATATTTTATTTTATTTTAATTAATATCACAATATAGCTCATAACTTCAACTAATAAACTACGTTGTAATAACTAAATATTATTAGTTATCAAGATATTTATTACACAATTTCATACGAGATTAATTTTTCCATCCACTTTATAAAACAAAAGAAAAGCGAACGAAAAAGACGCGATTTTCGGCATTAATGCAACTAGAAATACGCTTACAAAAACAAGAATGCCAGAGGAGATTTGTGGAGACCCAAAAGATTTTTAGGGGCGCTTCATTTAAATGCTATTCAAGCGGAAAAATCGGACAGTCTGCATAAATGTTTTTCGTAAACTGAACTAGTTTAAATTCTAGACCAAGCAGCTATTTTTGCGGTACGCGGCTGGACCGATGGACCGGGACGACCGATACCTGTCACATGCCTAGCCCGGGACTTATACTACATATTTGATTACAGTTATATTTTAAAATGGTTCTAGAACAATCGATAATCTACTTTGAACATCTATATCTTGCTTACCGTTCGGAGGCAGAGACATATTTAGTTACCGGATTGAAGTTATTTTGATAAACTTAAAATTATTTTACATTTTGGGACCCGTGAGTCATTTCAAACCCAATTTATCGATATTAACCGGGGAAATAATTACGATAACACAACTTTTCTCAGCTATAATACTTTTATTGTTCTCACACCACACAAAGAAATTTTCCTATTTGCTGTTGATATACTTGACCGTTATACTTAACAGTTTATAATAATACATAACTTCAATCCGGTAAAAAAGTGTTTTCTTTAAATGTGTAAAAGTTATGTTAATAGAAGACATATTTTAATACGTTCTCTAAGTAACCTATTTAGTTTTAATGGTATATTAATTTAGTATGAATAAAATAACTTTAAAACTATTAAATATCGCTACAAACCCACTGATTTAGGATAGTGAAAAATCCGATGAATGGTGACCTTTTTAAAACTTTACATAACGTACCGTTATAATTCAGATATTAACGTTTATAATAATTCCATTAAATTAGCAATTGCAATAGCTATTATCCTGTCATAGATTCTGTCGGAGGTTGAACTTTGCGAGAATTTATTTCGTTCTTATGGAACTATTATACCCGTCTCAGCAACACAACATAAATAATAATGCGGGCTGTTATAGGGTCATTATAGTGGGAACGCCGAGTGACGATACAAGGCTTCTAATATCTCACGTAGGTACTATGAACATTCTTACAATGTTTTATATATACAACATCCTGACAAATCTTTTGCTGTTTATTGTTATATGGGCTCCAGAAGATTAAACTTTTTGTATGGATATTGTATTTGTTTTTACAATAAAATCCCAAGCGAAATTAGAGAATCACTGAATAAATTCAAAAGTCGTTTAACGTAAATTAATCAATAAAGCTTTTTATACATTTGACGAATATTTAAATGATCCTTGGGATTGATTTGCTCTAGTTCAAACAATTTGTATGACTCAAAACTTGGCTATTAAAAAACTGGCGGAGAGTTTCTTGCCAGTTCTTCTTGCCCGATCTACGCCCTTGACTTGCGAGCTGGTAGTAAGTGTAAATTTAGAATCAATTTAAACTAGATAATTTACCAAACAAGCAGTATTGGCCTAGTAGCTTCAGCGTGCGACTCTCATCCATTAATGGACTTTGAATGGACGGTAAAAGAAAATCGTGAGGAAACTCGCTTGCCTTAGACCCAAAACGTTGACGACGTGTGTCAGACACTTGCCTATTAGATTGACAAATGATCATGATTCATGGAACAGATACAGAAATCTGAGGCCCAGCCCTAAAAAGGTTGTAGCACCACTGATTTATTTTATATTTTAGTTTATCAAAAGTTGTTGTGAATTGACTCGTAATTCTATCTTCATTTTGCATTTTATAAGCGTTACCTACCTAGTTATTGGAAGCTATAGATATCTGATACTTTATTTGTACAGTAAAATGATCATTTAGTCACAGAAATGTGTCCGCCATATGCTGCACGAGAAATTTACAGATGTGTGTGATAATTTAAACTATTTTTTTAAATAATCATTATAATAATAATAATAAGCCTTTTTATTTCCTGTTTTACAATAGTATTGGTAGTTGCTATGTTACAGTAACCAAAAATATTAATTTTGTTAGTAGGTTAGCTTAGATTATGTTACTAATATATATATTATTTATTAATGAATAAACAGGAACTCCGGTTTGCGTAAAGGCCTCCTCCAAAGATGCCCATTTTTGTCGGTCCTGTGCTATGGAGTGCCAGTTTTTGCCACCTGATCTTTTCAGATAATTTTCCCAGCGGTCTAAGGATCTCCGGTCCGCCTCTTGCCTGGTGGTCGTTTGGGTAACTCGTTTGATCCACTCTCTGCTAGACTTCTTCTTCTTGCTACATGGCCAGCTCAATGCCATTTAAATAGTAACTAATTAATAAATAAACATTAAGACTATTGAAATTAAAGAAATTAACCTGATTCTACGCTATCATGAACAAACAATATTCCAATTAAATGTATCCCAGTAGTATATGACAGTTTCTGATTTAATTTTTCATAGACAAATATTAGCAATAAAATATGTGCATACAAGTAGCCACTCTACTTTCATACATTGAGCCGAGATGAAAGCGCGGTCATTACTGGAAACAAAGCGACGTGCCGTCATGCTAAGCGTAAATCGTAAGGCTGTTTACCTACGTCGAGGCTTCCTAGGACCGCCAAAGAAAATACAGCCTACTTTACCGGAGATAGTTTGAAAGCCTTTATATACACAAAAGATTGTATGTGTCGACTAGTGTTATATATAATAAGCAATGTTAACCACGTGGTATTTTTAAAAAGACTATATGAAAAAAAATATTAATTAAATAGTATTAATAAATAAATAAAGTTCGAACGAAGGTTGCGTTTGAATTTCAGCAATGCAAAGAATTTTTCTGCAAGCATGTTTTCAATAAAGGACTATCCCTATCATGTAACCAAATCTCTTACTAATTCTTCTTTACTTCCTGAAAAGATCAGTTAAATATAATAAGACTAGGTTTTTTAGGGGTAATATAGTCACACTCGAAGCACATCTATACATTTTATTTTCATTAAATAATCAGTTTAGCCCTTAACTGCACATACAAAGTGGAGCTATCTATTTGTCGGTGGCAGCTGTTGATACAAGTCCTGCTAACAATTGAATATGGCTGTAAATCAGCGAGATAGCGAGACTGACCCCCGACCACATGTAAATGGCGACTTGCTCCCTCCCGCCGTATTTGGTCTAAGTTCGGAGCGACATTGAAATGACATAGACAATTGTTAATAAACCATCTACTTGTAACAAAGCTTAAATACCTTGTATTATCTTAGTTAAATATTTTTAAACATAAAAGCGATCCTACATAAATTAGTACATCATTACTCACAGAACAGGCATAATAAACAGGAATTTTCTGAAAATTTTCCACAAAATAGTGAGAGACGAAAGCTTATATGGAGACCGAACAGTTGCGATCTTAAAAACAAATCAATTATTCTAGGTATTAACACTTGCTTTAATGCTTTTATTAAACAAAAGAATCGATAAAATAATGAATACAGCTTTAAGAAAAACAACTAAGGATGTAACAATAAAAATAAATAAACTTAAGTGGAACTGGGCGGGGCAAGAGGAACAAAAAAGTACTAAACTGGCACAGCAAATTATAAAAACATGACAGAGAGTGGCACAGTGCAGAAAGGAATGACGGGATTTGGATTTGGCCTTTGCCAAAAAAGGGCACACAGATACCTAAAAGAAGGTTGAAATAGAAGATTGCTTGAATTGATTGCTAGGTTGAATAAAAGTATCTGAATTAAAAGGCTATTATTATTATTGTTTTTATTTATAAAGATATTGTGCTATGTTAGTATAAAATGTAAGTAGAAATATAGGAAATCACAAAGACCTCATTTTCCTACTAGGATCTGTCCTAGTCCACATTCTGATATGAAATATTACTACATTATAAATGAATACATTGCCTTGAAGAACATATCTACTGCACTTGTAAATATCTCTCAATAAATAACCACGCTATAAATACGATCAAATAATTCGCATTCATAAATCCAATGCGATACTAATTTCGTCAGCTATACACCTGTCGACATTACTATGAAAACTTATCGTAAATTAGAATGAGATTCTATCTGATGCTTAGTTAATGTGACGTATAAAACAAGCCGCTACAGTTGGTTGGGAATACGCCAACTTGCTTATTTTGCTCCACACATCTTAAATGTAGTAACTCCAGAACGCGACGTCCAGTACCACAAATCAGCACCCAATTTGTTCTTTCACGGTCGCTTACGTCTTTATTGATCTATTTTAAAATGTTTATGTATAGCTTTTATAGTTGCCAAAGAAGGAACAGGCAAGATCTACATACTTAGGACACCTTATACCTAACCAGTGGTCACTTTAAGGTGATTGGGACATTTTTTAATTTACATAGAATCTTAGTAAAAAAAATGCAAATTGTTTATGTAGAATCTATATATAAAATTCTCGTGTCACGGTGTTTGTAATTAAACTCGTCCGAAATGGCTCCTCCGATTTTCGTGAATATCGGTTAGGTCTGCGAATCGGACAACATTTATTCTTCTCCCTAACTGTCAAGGTTGGTCCAAGTATAATTTTTTTATGATACGACATACAAAAATACACCCTTTAATTTCTACCCCTCTACGACCGCCGGGTCAGCGAGTAGAATCTATATAAAAAAATTGTGTATTGAAAAAATAACCTTTATTCGAGTACTATAATGTTATTATTATATTTAATAGTACACGGTCTCCGAAGGAGTGAAAGCCTACTTAAATTCCTCAATATCATCTTCCCCTGCTATCTCTTTTATTCCATCTTCCCAGGTTTCTGGCGTCCTCTCCGTTTTCTTCCCATTGGGTCATTACAAGTAAGGTTTGGCCCATCTGCCATCACAAACGCGGGCAATGTGACCGGTATATTTCTACTTTAATTTGTTAGGGTGTAACCACGTTTGTTATTTTGCGTATTATATTTTTAATGTGAGACCGGAGACGTCACTGAGAGACGAGATAACATAAATAATATTTATTTTTCGTGTAGCTAATTTTAAGTCACCATAAACACACAAATTATTTATGGTGAATATAAAATATATACTAGTTTTTGCTTTTGGTTTTATTTGATTTCGTAAATATAATTACTTTGATTTAAATACTAATTACCTCTTCAGAATGTGTAGTCTGGACTACATATAGTTCAACGTATAATATATACAACGTATAATAATACTCTAAAAGCATTGTCTGTTATAGTTATTTCAGATTTGCTTTGTTTCTAAATGGGCAAATTGGGATATCAAAGTACGTATTCGTGAGATAACTTCGCTCTTCGTTACGTATCAATGCCCGTACAAAGTATTTGTGAAAGTTAGCAAGGGTCACGTAAATAAAACTACGATACGATTTCTTCTAAGTTTCATATTTAATATTATATTGTGCTATAGTAAGTATAACATTAATTATTCGTATTTAAAAACATTTACAGTGATACGTAAGAGATAATATGACACTGATAAAATTCTCACGAATTTAAAATTATGATTAAACTATTTTGCTAATATTGGTCTCCAATAAGTAGCGTAGTTTAGCGACTTTTTATTTACATAGAGCAGTGTTGGCCTAGTGGCTTCAGCGAGCGACTGTCATCCCGGAGGTTAGGTAGGTTCTAACCCCAGCTGTTTACCAATGGAGTTTCTAAAGGAAATCATCGTGAGAAAACCGGCTTTGCCATACACCCAAAAAGTCGACGGCGTATGTCAGGCACAGGAAAATCACCTACCTGCCTATTAAACATGAAACAAATACAGAAATCTGAGGCCCAGACCTATAAAGGTTGTAGCGCCAACGATTTATTAACACAGTACAGTGGCTAAAGAGCGAAGGCGTAACAATCTCTTTACAATATTAGTGAAGATCGATACGACCAACTCGTATGAATCCAAACGACAAAAGGCTATAGAAAAATGCCTTAAATTATATTGGAGTCAGAAAAGTTGTGCACAATAGACGCCGTAGAACCATAGATTGCTTGATTGACTCAATGCCGCCTATTAAGTATTTAATTTTGTAACAAAAGGGAGCTTTTTGAATAATATGTACTACAATTCAAAATCATTTATTCATTTAGATTACACAATGTACACTTATGAACGTCAATATAGAAATACATATAAAATGCTTCTAATTTTATATTTACAACGGCGTTCAGCCGGCAGTTCTCAAATCAACGGCGTAGAGCGGACGAGAAGAACTGGCAATAAACTCCGCCACTCTTTTTAAACGCCAAGTTTTTTGTTTTACAAAATGTTTGTAAGGCTGCAACCATTACACCATGTTCCACATGACATCTTTAAGTTATTAACTATAATAGTAACGTATATAATATATATTATTTGAATTACTGTATTCTGTTTGAGGAATACCCAAACGAGTGACATACCGATAGTATAGGTGCAACACACACAACAACGCGGTGCCCCTATAACGCGATTTACGTCCCCCATATAATGCGCTATTTCCCCCTGTAACGCGGAGATTTCTCAAGTTATATGTAGTATGAAATTTATAATGTTTAGTCAAGTCCAGTGTTGAAGAATTAAACTAAATAACTTTATTAAATTAATATTCCTTGTTTTTAAATTGTTCAATAAAACGATATACTAGAATACATCATCATTTCAAAAACCGGCTGCATTTCACACCTCAACCATAATCAAGTTCTTGGAGATGCAGTATTCCTACCTCGGACCACTACACCACAGGACACGACCAATGATTAGACTACAATTATATTTATATTATGGGGACATCAATGCCTTTTTTCTTAAGGGTTTGATGACGGGGTACTGACGATACACCGGCTATACGCTGTGCAGGCTATAGCCTATAACCAACCTTATAATTTAATATATTTATGTATACCTACCCATAACACTAGTCGAAACTTAACTTAAAAAATAAACAAATTCATTCCTATGATAAAATCAATATTGCCTCAATTATTTTTACAAATTCGTAATTACGTGTGTATATACAATAAACGGTAATTTATTCTCTCAGTTTACTTCAGTAAACTACATCGTAGAAATCATTATCCTAAATAGAATTCCATTGTTGAATCAAAACTTATATAAGTGTCTTAGCCTCAGTGTTCACAGAAACTTATCCTATTCTCCAATGCAATAAATGGTGCGATCGGTTGCATGAACTACTCCGAAAAGAAACGGTTTTATTGCAATTTTATTTTATCTTCTCTCTCAATACCTAATAACGCTTAAAACATTTCTACTTTTATATAAAACGCTTTGAGAATCGGGTGGTGAATCGTAAATTGTTGTGTTTGAAGCGTTGTGGTAAATTATATGTAAAAGCGAACTTTTTAAAATAAATTACTTACGTAATATACACAGTGAGTGTAATAGTTTCCGGTGCTATATATTACATAAACGTATTACAATATTTTTGGACATACATAAGCTGTAAATAAATGGTCTATACTAATATGAAAATTTAAAAAGAAACATTAAAGAACGAGAAAACGAATACTGTAATTTACAAAGTGCTCTTTAGTCTCAATTTGTTGATTTATGTTAATTCTGTAATGAAAAGAGACAGATTAAAAAAAAATCAGTGCCGCTACAACCTCCTTAGGTCTGGGCCTCAGAATCCTGGGTCTCGGAATCTGCTTCATGATATTTTTTTTAATCTAATAGGCAAGTAGATGATCTGCCTCGTGTGCCTGACACACTCCGTCGACTTTTTGGGTCTAAGGCATGTCGGTTTCCTTACGATAATTTCCTTCAGTTCAAAGATGTTCAAAGATAGTCCATTGGTGCACAACCGGGGATCGAACCTACGATCTCAGGGATGAGAGTCGCAAGCTGAAGCCACTAGGCCAACACTGCTCAAACGAGACAGATAACTGTTATTAAAATTGTGCTATTAAACCGATTCAGTTTTTATGAAATGGCAAAAATTCTTCAACCATTATTATGCCCAAGTAGTCTTCTCTAAAGAATTTAAACAATCATCCGAGACAGATCACTAGTAATAATATAAATAGGTATATAATACAAAACAGCCCTTCTCTAATAATAATCTAGTGTAACAAAGTCACCCAAAAGCAATATAGACATAACATATTTTATAATTGACGAAACACACACACAGAAACACACAAAATATTAATAACAATCTTAGCTCAGCATTTTGCTATGGAGCAGAATATAAAATATTAAACGTTTTATATGATTTATATTTGTATATTATACATCTTTAAAGCCTTTATACAACGCCCGTCATTAACAAGAATGTTTAACTCAAAATTATAACCGTTAAAGAGCTTATAGCGTCTAACTAAACGCAATAACCGAATAACAATTTGTAAATTGCAATTTCCGACAATTTATAACAAATCTTCGATTCATTGTACGAACAAACATTTTGGTTAATTAAAGTATGAAATGTTGTTAGATGAAAATTAAATAGGCTTCAGTAAATTGAGTTTAAACGACAAGGGTTCAGTTGCGAGCGGCTTTGTACTAGTGGCGATACTTTGTGAGGTTTTGGTCACTTTTATGTGGCCGGAATTTCTAATTGCCTCTTGCATTTTCCGGGAATTGATGTTTTAATATACAATTTTTGGCTTTACTTTGCCAATGACGTGTTAGTCAAAGAACGATAAAACCACTACACAATTTAATTTAATAGAATTTACAAGCTAAAAGCTGTATTAATATATAAAGTCTAGCTTAGTTTTTTTTTTATAGAACAGGGGGCAAACGGGCTGAAGGCTCATGGATACTCAATGCCAAAGGGTGCACTCGCGAGTGTGTTGCCAGCCTTTTAGGAATTGGTACGCTCCTTTCTTGATTCTAAGTCGAGTTGGTTCGGAAATACTCCAGTGGGCAGTTGGCTTAACTCTCCGGGGATACTAGGTTCCATTTACGGCTATATATCATCACCATAATTGTTAATTTCATCTAAATATATAACTTTATATCGTTATTTAAATTCTACTACCGTATTAAACCGCCACAGCTACCTTCACCTTCCCTCATAAAGGTTTTAAAGGTCGTAGGTTCAGTTCCCGGCCGTGAATAAATGGACTATCTGTCTACGTGCGCATCTAACACCACTTGTACGGTGAAGGAAAACATTGTGTGAAGCCCATTTAGGGTTGTAAGGCCACTGGATTATTATTATTATTAACTGAAACAGACTGAAATCTATCTGCCCAATTATTAAAGTTATCGAATCTTAATTCTTTTCCATTTATAACAGATTTTTGACGACTACGTCACAATAAAATGTTCATTAAAAATTTAATTTAAAAAACAATTTCTATTAATACTAAGCATTAGTACTCGAAGATAAATTAAAGATGTAAACACAAAATCCTTTGAACACTCTAATAGGCATCACGTCGATACAAAATAACACAAGTATAATGTTAACGGAATTGCATGCGGAAGACAATGACATAATGGGCTGTCGTAAATCTGTGGAGCATTAGACTCGACAATTATATACAACAAAGAGACTAATCAGACCGAATATCTGTCAGCGACGCTCGTTAAAATCAATTCCTCGTTACAGATAACGGATTTTCCAACGGAATCATAACAAAGGCATTAGAATGACGTCTGTTTATGGACGCTCTGATTCCGATGCGTTTGAAACTGAAATAAGTCTAGACGTTGACAAATAATGGTGAGGGAATGCCTTTGAGGATTTTGGGTGCATTTTGGCGAAACATAGAGCTTAAGTTATCTTTGAAGAAAAGAGGGAACTAATTCTCCAAACTGCTGTTCCTTCTGCGAATGTGAGTCGTTGCTACCGCATATTAGGTGAGTTCGTTGCCCTTCGTTTTAAATATGTTTTAATTAATTACTACCCAATAAAAATATTATGGTACTGGAAAGACTTGGAGTGAGGTAAACTCGATGCTCGAAGCTCGATGATACGTCATCCAGGGACCATAGAATAGTCAAACTTAAGCCAATTGTGGTATAATAAGATATAATAAGAGGTGTAACATTTAACTGTCTCTACAATGATTCAATATCTAACTGAGCTTGTGACCATGCGTATTGAAAACATCTCGAAACGTTTCGAAAATTAATAAATACAAACGAAATAATTTGCTCAATTCTATTCAGTTAAAGCATAATGAAAAGACTATGTACGTAGGTTTCAGTAGTATACAACCGTGGTTATATATAAAAATAAATTGTGTTAATAAGTAGGTACAGTATTAATACTCCATGCTTTTATTATAAAATAATAATATTAATAATTTTATTCAGATACTTTTATATTCATACACGTTTCTATTTCAATCTTCTTTTAGGTATCCGTGTGCCATTTTTTGGCATAGATTTCCTCCAAATCCTTCCAAAAAAAGATCTGAGCTGGTATGGTTTTAGAGTATAGTTATTTTTATACGTCGCCACCCTGATGCTTGATACTATCAAGAATTATTTATATCGTACCTTTTAGGATACTAAAATAGAAATGTAATATTAATAGTGTCTATTTAAGATAGTAATAAACTGTTCTGGTAAACTTTATAAAAAGGTCATTATAGAACACAGGGCAAACGGACAGGAGAACTGAAGTTAAGTGATACCGCCATGGACACACTCAATGCCAGAGGGTTAGCGAGTTTAGCCGGCCTTTTAGGCATTAATACGCTCTATTCTTGAAGGACGCTTAGTCGAATTGGTTTATAATTAAAGCAGTACACGAGATCCTTTCTTTGAAACTTTTGTTTTCAGCATTGTAAGGATAGCAAATCTAAAGAACAAAACCCGACTACGTATATAATCAAAATACCAATCAACGTTGTCTTCCAAATATAAATGACGAAAATATCACGTGAATGCATATATTATGATGCATTCAATAACGATGCACCTGCTCGCATCCTATTTACATACTGTCATATTATATACTATACGTTATTATTTCGAGTTTGGATTATATTTGCGTCTCAAGATTTCAACGATAAAGAAAGATGATACATTATTTTGTTACTCAGAATATGTTTGAAAATGAAAAGGACTTTCTTGTAAGTATTTATGTAGATGAGGGCCTTGTACTGTACTTCTCTAAACGGTAAAGGGAGTGTGGAAATTAGTGCGACATACTTCCGTATGTCCTAAATCCAATACATTTTTGACACTACTTACTTAGCTAAGTAGGCTAAATAAGTTTTTACTTTCTTACGCTTAGTCTAAGTCCCATACGTCAGAAATAGTTCGCGCTATATGTCGTTTCCCCTTGGATCCTAATTTGACCAATCTGTTTAAATTCAAAAAAATTATTTGTTAGATAGGCCAATGCTAAAATACGTAAATTATACTGACGTAGAAATGACACCAAGCAGTGTTGGCCTAGTGTCTTCAGCGTGCGAATCTCATGAGGTCCGATCCCCTTGTGCACCAGTTGTGAAGAAAAACATCGTGATGAGACTGATATTATGTTTCAAACCCCATAATCGACGACATAATATGTCAGACAGACGACTGATCCTATTTGTCTATGAACCGGTTGCAATCTATGGCTACCCACATAGGGTTATAACCCCACTGGGTTTTTATTATTATGAAAAATATGATAGGCTTTCGCAGCCACGGAAGCCTATCTAACCTAAATAAAAACAAAACATTTTCACGAGGTATTTGTATATATCAGTTTGAAAATTGAAAATCAATCGTATAAGTGTTACGTGTGGGATCGCCTACGCGGCCGCATTACGAGCTAGTACGGAAATAATTAGAGCCCGCTTTATCCAGATCGCATTCAGAGACGAATAATGAATGAAACGTCACTGAGGCAGACGTCACCAGGAATGACATCACGGCACACTCGAATACATTTTAAACATTAATTATGGAGTTCGATTTGGAATGGAGTTTACTATTTATAGGATTTAATATTCAATTTAGTGGGTTTTTTAAATAGAAATTGACTATGTTCTCTTTCTTTACATGGTAAAAAACGATAGATATTTCAACGGTACGGTGATAACTTCAAAGAATTACAATTATTGTTGGATAATTCTAGGACGCCGCAGTGCTCGCAATTCTGCTTCGCTTCAGCACAAATTTGAGCGGAGCGAGTGTTCAACTCAATTTTTAATGATGAGTAAAAATACATAGATTCAAAACATTTAATTTAAAGATTTGATTTTGTTGAAAGGACTTTTTAGTTTTAGGTCTCCTTCGAAGTTGTTTTCCCGCTTATTTTGTGATTTATTCGTAAATATTATTGAGTTTTTATAGCCTGCAGCACGAGAAATTTTTCCATCTTTAATTTAAAAAAGAATTTTCAAAATCGGTTAAGCCGTTCAAAAGCCTTAATGTTTGTACAGTGTCATAAGAGTGGGCACATGGGAGTTTCGCTCAATAAGAAGAAGCTAAAGTTTATAGACAAAGAAGTAAGAGGTCTGGTAAGACTCCAATCGGACATCGGGCAGACATATTTTTGTGTCTGTTTCATTAATTTTTTTTTATATAGGAAAGTAGGTGATTAGACTTCAATTCTTGTCTCACGCCATTGAGATGACGGCCAAAGGTTTTCTTATGTCATCTTTACTTAACGAGCAAGTATCAATTGCACACTCCTTGAATGAACTAAGTACATATATTTTTTATGATAGCTTCAATAAGATTTAATTATATTACACACTCAGATTGTGGCATTTTGAAGATTATAGATCTTTTAACAACTTTTTGGCTACTAAGCCATGGGCTGCTTTATTCGCTAAATAAATCCACTCAAATTTGTAAGCTAGTATGATTATTTTACCAGAACTTCAAAATTAATGGTTGCATTGGATGTGTGGATGAGACTTTCGTTGCAATGATAAAGCCAAAAGAAGATGAAGATAATAATGCCGAAAGGGCTATCATGATAGAAATGTGCAAATGGTGATTGTTATAAACCAATCCAGTCATATTTTTGTAATTTTGTGAACTAAGTTAAAAAAATATTTGATTTCAGATAGATGCAGACTTAAATACTTTGCATGTGGATGCATCATAAAAGAACATTTGGAGGAATTGAATTATTCTAATGAAACCATATTTTTTTTTGTCACATTGTCAATTGTCATAATCCCATATGTTAAATGATTATAATATTATTATTTGTTAATTTAATCTTAACAACCTGCTTTAATTCTATTATTTTTCTTTCATATTCTTTATTACAGGTGATAGTGCTTACTGTCAGCGAGCATATATGATGGTACCAGTGCCAAACGGTTCAAATGGATCACCTCAATTTGTACGACAATACTTGGCGATTAAAAAGAGTGGCGGAAAGTTTCTTGCCAGTTCTTCTTACCCGCTCTACGCCCTTGACTTGCGAACTGGTAGTAAATGTAAATTTACGATTAATGTAACTTGACGATTCAAAAGTGTACTTGGTTACCCACTTGAATAAAGATATTTTGAGTTTGAGTTTGAGTTCAAGCAACAAATATAGCACATGGTGCACGCAACTATCGAAAGGGTTATAGGTATCTTAAAAGGACGATTTTGGTGCCTGTTAGAACACAATGCGACATTATGACCCCAATACTGTGGGGAAAATTATCACAGAGATGGGAATCAACGGGAGTTAGAGTTGGGTAGAAGAGCTCAATTAATAAGAACAATCTGGAACAACTCAAGACTAATGTAATAAAACAATAACATTGCTTATATTTCTCATATTATCTTTTATATTTTTATTTTACTTGAAGTACAATATTTATATGGTACAGTTACACAATTTTTATCACATATCACAGTAACATTCACGTAGGAAGTAATCACAAAGATAAATTTCAAACCTTATTTTAATAATACCAGTGTATTCAAAATATATTTCTATTTAATTATTCTTATGAGTTTTCTTTTTAATTTGCAATCAAATTATTTTAAAAAAGAAAAATCACTGAGTAATCCCAGAGTTACAAGAAATAAATGTGTTTTTACTGCTTATTGCCATTTATTTTGCTTGTATTATTTAATTTTAAATCATAATGATATTCATTATATATTTCAAAACTCAACTTTGTTGTTTTCTTAATTTAGTATATAGTGCTCCTAATCAAGTTTAAGCCGAAACTAGACGGATTAAATGTTTAAAATTTTGGTGCTCCATTGCTTATTGATCATGTGTTAACTATAAAGTTATTCCTCCTACTTTTAAAAACTTGTTATATTTTAGTACTTAATTTTGTTATAATTATTACGTATTTTTAACTAGAACTTAACAAGTATTTACTTTTAATTATTAAATTTAAATACACAGATTATTTATTAATTGCAATTGCAATCGCTGTAAGAGCTTCAGCCATAGCCTTCTGGCTTTCGCTTATGGCCTGCTGGCTGTGGTTGACAGTTTGTATTAATAGGTTGTTATTTATTGATTGTTGATTGAGTAGATCTAAAAGTTTTTTGTCCAGGTCCAATCGCTGTTCTTCTATTCTTAATAATTTTTCAGTTATGCTATTAAAGTAGTTACGGTGTTGACTTGGAGGTGAGGGTTGTAGCCCAAAACGCCTTCTCACTCGACTAGGGACTGTAATATCATTATACATTATGTGTTATGGGGTAATCAGTATTAAGTACAATATAATAAAAATTAAATTCTTCTTACTTGAGACATCAGAAGATGACTGGGGTTGTTCTGGATACTTAGAGGTTTCAACATCTGAGTTGATCAATGAATATACTGTGCTATCCTAAAATTTATTATTAAAAGATTTATTCATGTAATTACAATAATATAACAATTATCTAAACATTTATATTGATGATTTATTTCTTAATTATAAAACATCAGAGGTAAATGATTTCTTTTTTTTTTGTATTTCCAAGAATCTATCAATTTTTAAAAGGAATAGATAGTAACTCACATCAATATTTTCAGCAATTATTGGGGTCTCTTGAATCTTTGGGCTAATGTTAGATATTGTATTTGGTTCCTAAAAGTTAAAATATGATAACGGTACTATTATTTTAATTAAACAAATAAGTCACAAAATTCAAAAGATAGATGACATTAAATTCATAAAAATTTTATTATTTTCTACTTGACTTACAATTAAAGAAACTGGTGCAATACTATTTGGTGGTGTAAAAATCCTAATACTGCCTGAGGAACTACTGGTAGGGTCCTGTGAGAAATATATATTTATGGGCACATTCATTAAAATATTTAAGTCATAAGGATTTTTGAATGTAGGTTTTTTACTGAAAATGGATGAACGCGAAGTGAAGAAACTCCTTCATAAAATCTGTCACCCACCGTTAAAGTTAAAATGCGCTCCTCCAATTTAGTTAATTGCATTATCTCTGCTATACCACCACCAGTTTGACGTCTTTGACCTGTACTTATGGCTGCTTTTTTTTTAACTGCACTCTTTTTATCACTCCAATACTATAAGTAGAAAATAGGGCATTACATGCCTATATTTCATCTTAATTATAATTACAAGACCTACAAAATTATATGAATTTTTAACATACCTTCATCCATCTTTTCGGAGATTTAACAGACCCACCCCTGACACTATTTAGTTTCAAAGCTAACTTGGACCACTCGGCATTAGCATACTCTCTAGCTGCGAATATTTTTGGACATCCTTTCGCTAAGCTAGGTTGATGTTCTAAAAATTTCAATAATATTTCCAACTGAATGTTCGATGGATGGGCTCTTCTTTCCATTTTAAAAATACTATTATATTATTAAGATGTCTTTATCCTGTGAATGCTGACAAATAAGTGGAATGATAGTAAACTAAACTTTGCGTTTGCTACGTAACATAATGTAACATGAAACTTACACTTAAGTATCGCCTTTGCCGAACACTTAAATACTTACACTTTAAAACTCATTACAATTAATCTTAAGTGTTTCCTAAAAAGCTGTCGTTGCCAACGTAATTCTTTCTGTTTTGAAATTAAAACAATAGACTTATATTAGACTTCAACCATTACAATAATTAGAATCAAGACTTTTGCTTCTCTCTCAGATCTTACATAATTATTTTCCTTTTAGTTAACCTTAATAAATCTTTAACTTAAATGGAAACAAATATGAAAAATACGTTATTCAGGGTTGCCAACTCCTACAAAATGTTAAGACCAACTTCAAATACCCCTAAATGTCGATCAAAAACCCCTAAAGTTTTTGTTGTACACTTGGTTTGAGAGGTAATTTCAAATATGAATTAAAAATACGTTGAAGTAGTAAAAAATAGCTGTTGTATTTATGTGAGTACATTTTACATATTTATATATGCTAATCAATGACCGAATAATATTAATGATAATATCAATGAGATGAAACGATTCTTATTTTTTTTATTTCTTAACTTTTTTTTTTTTTTTTTTTTTTTATGTAATAGGAGGCAAACGGGCAGGAGGCTCACCTGATGTTAAGTGATACCGCCGCCCATGGACACTCACAATGCCAGAAGGCTCGCAAGTGCGTTGCCGGCCTTTCAGGAATTGGTACGCTCTTTTCTTGAAGGACCCTAAGTCGAATTGGTTCGGAAATACTTCTGTGGGCAGCTGGTTCCACATAGTGGTGGTGCGCGGCAAAAACTGCCTTAGAAAACGCTCTGTTGTGGAACGACGGACGTCGAGGTGATACGGATGGTATTTTGTATTTTGCCTTGACGTCCGATGATGAAACTCAGCTGCAGGTATTAGACCGAACAACTCCTCTGAACACTCTCCATGGTAAATGCGGTAGAAGATGCAGAGAATCCCACATCTCTACGCAACGCCAAGGGATCAAGCCGCACGGAAAGTGACTGGTCGTCGACGATTCGAACCGCTCTTCGTTGAATACGGTCAAGTGGAAGGAGCTGGTACTGGGGAGCTCCCGCCCAGAGGTGAGAGCAGTACTCCATATGGGGCCGAATTTGCGCTTTATATAGTTGCAAGCGGTGGCCCGGAGTGAAGTACCGTCTCGCCTTGCTGAGCACACCAAGCTTTTTGGAGGCTAATTTAGCCTTTCCTTCCAGATGACCGCGAAACTGAACGTTATTCGATATGTCAACGCCCAGTATTCCGATGCTAGCTGAGGCTTTAAGGAGAGTGTCTTCAAAGAGGGGAGCGACAAAGGGAGTTTTTTTAGCGGAAAACGCGCATACTTGTGTCTTCTTGGGGTTAAATTGGACTAGATTTAGTCTACCCCAGTCCGAGACTCCACGTAGAAGAGTTTCGACTTCAGACACAAGTTTGTTCCGGTACTCATCGACAACAGCCCGAGAAATACCTGCCCGGCCAGTGTAAAAAGTATCCCCAGTGCTGTCGTCCGCATAGCAATGAATGTTGCTAAGCTGCAACATATCATTGATATGCAGAATAAACAGGGTCGGGGATAGGACACAGCCTTGTGGGACACCAGCATTCACAGGTTTCAGGTCGGAGCATGCTCCGTCGATGACGACTTTGATGCTCCGATCAGCGAGAAAGCTGGGAATCCAGTTGCATAATTTCTCAGGGAGCCCATAGGCTGGAAGCTTCGAGAGCAGTGCTCTGTGCCACACCCGATCGAAGGCTTTCGCTATGTCCAAACTTACCGCCAGCGCCTCCCCTTGGACTCAATTGCCTCTGCCCACCTATGTGTAAGGTATACAAGGAGGTCACCAGCCGAGCGACCACGACGGAAGCCGTACTGAGAATCGCTAATCAGCTGGTGGCCCTCTAGATACCTCAAGAGCTGGCTGTTAATAATGGTTTCCATTATTTTGGAGAACAAGGAGGTTATAGCTATTGGGCGATAGTTGGACGGATCAGAGCGATCGCCTTTTTTAGGGATCGGATGTATCGAAGCGATCTTCCAGCACTTCGGAACAGTGCCGAGCGTGTAAAGGTACCGGAAAAGGCGCGTTAGGACCGGAGCCAACTCAGGAGCACAAGTACGCAGCACAATTGGAGGGATGCCATCAGGCCCGCTCGACTTATGGATGTCCAAGGAAGACAAAGCTTTACGGATAGCACGTTGCCGGAATATAACTTCGGGCATCGTAGTATCACACCGCAATAATGTCGGTGGTTCCTTCCCTTGATCATCCAAAGTGGAGTTCGACGCAAAGAGACAGCCTAGAAGATCGGCCGTCTCTTTCGCGGTATGGGCAAGTGAGTCATCCTCCCTATGCAGTGGTGGAATTGAGGGCTGACAGAAATTCCCTTGGACAGCTTTGGCAAGAGACCAGAAGGCTCGAGTTCCCGAAGGAGGTGGGCCAATTTCTCACCAAATCTGGCAATGTGCTCTGACTTTGCTTTTAGCGATTTCTCGCTTGAAGGACCTGGAGGCTGAATTGTATGCTTTTTACGTTCGCCGATAGTCACATCACAGGATGTCACCGCTTCTGCCCAGGCTTTAAAGCATTCACGCTTACGGCGCAAAGCCGCTTTGCAGGAACGCCTAAACCAAGGCTGGGACTTGCCACCGACCGGCACCGCAGAGAATGGAATAAAGAGTTCCATACCCTGCAGGACCACCTCGGCGACAGAGTCAGCGACGGCATCTGGAGTACTCGACGAAAAGCAAATGGGCCCCCAAGGGTAGGACGCAAAAAAGACCGCATCCCATCCCAATCTGCTGACTTATAGTGCCACACGCGGCGACAGCCCGTGAAGCTAGGCCGAAGAAGGCGCGTGAACGGCACAATGCTCCGGACCACACAATGATCTGATGAACCCAATGGCGGTTCAACAGAGACTTGGTAGTTCTCCGGATGTGAAGTCAGCAGAAGGTCCAACAAAGAGGGTTTATGACCATCCACATCTGGTATTCGCGTAATCGCAGGGACCATTTGCGTCAAGTCATAAGCCAAAGCAAAGTCGTGAAAGGATCTTCTCGCATGATCGGTGGTTTCTGAGCCGAGCCAATCGGCATGGTGGGCGTTAAAATCGCCAAGTATCACGATTTCAGCGGTAGGAACCCTTTCGAGCAGGGAATCTGTAGCCATTTGGATGTGCTCAATGAGTCGGTCAGTTTCGGTATTTCCGCTATGGAACCTATACAGGCATGCATAGAATCGCGGATGGTCATCGCAATCTACGCGCAGCCAGAGGTTAGATAGGTCCCTTCCTTCAAGCGTCCCGAGGCGACGAGAACAGATATCCTCTCTGACGTACACGCAAACTCCGCCCGCGGCACAAATGAATGTTCCAATTTGTACCCCGGGTAGGAGAGGTAGGAAGTATCAGCCGGGGAGGAAATCTGAGTCTCGGTAAGAAAGAGCAAGGCCGGCTTCGCAGTCTCTAAATGGTAGTGGACTGCGTTGATATTAGAATTGAGCCCCCTAACATTTGTGAAGTCCACAGCGAGCGTGGACGGGGGTGCCTTTGTTGAGTTGCTCCGTTTGCCCCGAGAACGATAACTGTTTTTGATGTTGAGCGCAGAATTGCCCCCAGAAACGAAGGGCAGCCTGTGCGTCCATCACCGGGTGCTGAATGTCCCGGTGTTGGACGCCCAGAGGGGGATTCTCCACCGCGAGCGCGTGTGGTACCCCCGGGGGTAGATTCTTTTTTCTGCACCTTCATATTTCATGGGGAGGGGGGTGGGCTCCGGGAGTCTCTCTCACCGCACGAAACGCGAGTACAATAAGGTGAACTTATTGCATCACTTCACGCCGGTTTTCTGAGAGACAGTGGTACTGCCCCGGTCGTGCCTGCCCATTTGGCTGAAGCCCGAAGGCAACAGCATGGCACTCCCACTAGGAATCTTCTTTCTTCGATTTCAGTTTTTCGTAACGTTTCTTGCCAGACATTTTTTGCGTTTTCGTCAATTTCTTTTCATACATTATTTTTAAAGCTTTTTGTACTTTTTATTTTTTATCTGTTCTGTTACAGTTAAACGAGACAGAATTAAAATAAAAAACGAATTTCTTAAATGTGCTTTTTTCTTTCTAATACAATATTATTAAATGTCATTGGAATAAGCTCTTAATATTTCGTCGCTGTTGCTGATATTTTTGAAATCGTACATATTGACGTTAAATGATTTGATCATACGGTCAGAAGGAACAAATTTGTCACATGAAATTATTGTTTTCGATGTTTAAGCTGTAGCCAGGCTATATGGTTATATGGTTTAGTTTGTTGATTGCGTTAAAAGCTTAATATAAATTGTATAGAATCGTGTGTTTGTAGAGAAAAAAAAGGGTGCGTGTACTTATGTACGCGCGTAAGAAGTTATACTTCTTTGGCATTATTAAAAATAGTTTGGCTTTGTTCCACCTCCAGTTTTTGATGTTTCACAGCGATAAGATGACAACTCTTTTTTTGTATTCAATTTAGTTCACTTACACTGATTCATCAATTGTTTTTTGTCTCTTGTCCTTATATTTGCTAGAGAAAAATTACATGTTTTGATTAAACAAAGTGGTAATTTTTTTAATCAAAACATTACTCGATAATAATAATACAAACTGATAGTTAACCTCAATTGTAATGAAGCACTTAGGAAGGTTGATGAGCACAGTTTTTTCACAAATATTAATTAGTATTGGTTTAAATATTCAATTTAAATCACTTCTGATTATATATAATTCAAAAAGCATTGCTAAATTTCTTTGAAAAAATAATTAAAACTCCTTTATTTGTTTAAAAGGTAAATGACAAATGTCATTATGGTCATTCAAAATTCTTGGCATACGAACTTCACGCATATTCTATTTCTTTTTACTTGTAGATTGTCTTATTCCTATCTCGCTCGCGCACGCTATAATTTTGTGTCACGGTGCGCGCGCATCGTAAAATTTCACTCTCATAAATTTTTCATAACGCGCCTAAAGAAGTATAACTTCAAAAATCTTGAATAAATTACAATTAAAATCTAAAAAAACCACTGGACATCTTGATTACCCCTAAATTTTGGGGGGAAATCCTCAAGTTGGCAACACTGTCGTTATTTTTACTAAGTATAAACTTTGACAGTTAACAATTTTAAATTAAATGTAAATAATTAAATTGTCACGATATTAATAGATAACAACACACTTGGTAATTCAGTTGCATCTTAGTATAAGATCCCGCTATACAACGACCTTCACCGAGATGCTTATTTAATGAAACTTATTTTATATTTAATTTAATATGTCAATAAATATAATCCATATGGGTTGCCTAGCAAATTTCAGTCCAGAGTATGTTTAATTAATATTAAAAAAAAAATTTTTTTTAAACATTTCACCGGTATGATTATTAGATAAATTCTATACCAATCGAACGTATGAAGCCCATAGAATATGCAAACGTTAGGTTGTTTTTAATCAACTACTCATTTAACTTATTGGCCAACAGATGTCAACAGAATACCCGACCTAGTGGACTTTTTTGTGGTGAAGGGACTGTCTGATGTGTATTTTGACGTGGCATCATCATCTGATGGTGGGTCTGACCACACCCCTATCATAGCAACATTTAGCGTTTCCGCTATACATAGAGCACAGAGACTGGCGCTATATAATCATAAAACAGACTGGGACGCATTTGCTGAATACTTAGAAGATGAAGTTGAACTAAAGGTTAGGCTCAAAACAGAAGAAGATATAGATGAGACAACATTCTATATCACGAATCTCATACAAGTAGCTGCGTGGCGTGCCACCCCGACACTGAGCTCTTCCAATCAATTAGGTAACATACCACTAGAAATACGCAACAAACTGGAAGAAAAACGAAGACAAGGAAGGCGATTACACACCAGCAGATCAGATGTAGACAGGTCGGAATTCAATAGAATATCTAGAGAACTAAAAGAGTTAATTAAAGAAAATCAAAACACAACCTTCCAAGAAAAACTCTGTACACTCTCGGCTCATAAGAAGGATAATTACTCACTCTGGAAAATAACTAAGAACTTTAAAAGACCACATAACCATATACCACCTATAAGGATATCTACGAACGATCCGTGGGCTAGGAGCGGCAGTGAAAAAGCTGAACTTTTCGCTAGACACCTAAGCGAAGTCTTCAAACCAAACCAATCATCCATGACTGAGTTTGAAGAGGAAGTGGATAGAATGATCAACAGTGACCAGCAGTTATCACTACCGCTAAAACTTGTCACTCCACAAGAATTAATGCGCACAATAAGCTATCTGGAAAACAAAAAGGCTCCTGGTTTCGACCTAATAACGGGTGAAATCCTTAAAAAACTACCTAGAAAAGCAATAGTACTTTTAACAATGTTATTCAATGCCATTTTTAGAATACAGTACTACCCAAAGCTATGGAAGATATCACAAATAATTATGATTGTAAAGCCAGGGAAACCCCCAACAGAACCTAGCTCATACAGGCCTATAAGTCTTCTCCCAACAATATCTAAGGTTTTTGAAAAAACTCTTCTGCGGAGACTAAAACCAGTCCTGGACCAAAACAGAATTATACCCCAATTTGGTTTCCGGGAAAAACATGCTACTGTAGAACAAGTACACCGAGTGGTTCACAAAATAAGACAATCGCTAGAGAAAAAAGAATATTGTTCAGCAGTATTCATAGATATTCAGCAGGCATTCGATAGAGTTTGGCACAAAGGATTGTTGTACAAGCTGAAAACCCTCCTACCAAACTCATTCTATATGATCCTAAAATCTTATCTAGATCAAAGAAGATTCCAAGTAAAGTATGAGGAGGACCTTTCAAGGCTCTATTACATCACTGCCTCAGTTCCACAAGGATCAGTGCTTGGCCCAGTCCTTTATTCAATATATACGGCAGACTTGCCTGAAACAGAAAATGTCGTAACAGCAACATACGCAGATGACACTGCATGCCTTGCAAGCGATGTGAACGCGAATAACGCTTCACTGAAACTACAGGAACAGCTCAATAAGGTGAACGTGTGGCTGCAGAGGTGGAGAATCAAGCCTAGCATAACTAAATCAATACAAGTAACATTTACACTGCGAAAGGGCGACTGTCCACCTGTGCATATAGAAGACAAACCGTTACCAAGCAAAAACAGCGTGAAATATCTCGGACTACATCTGGACAGAAGACTGACCTGGGCTAATCATATAAAAGCCAAGAAAACAGAAGCCACCTTGAAATTCAAAGAGCTATCCTGGCTTCTAGGCCAGCAATCTAGGCTGACCCTGAGTAACAAATTGCTTGTGTACAAGGCCATCATACAACCAGTGTGGACATATGGAATAGAACTCTGGGGCTGTGCAAGCAATTCTAACATCGAAATCCTCCAAAGATTTCAAAACATTGCACTGAGAACTATTTCATGTGCACACTGGTTTGTGAGAAACACGGAAATACACGAATATCTGGAGATGCCAACCGTAAAGGAAGTAATCCGCAAAAACAGTAGTAGATACAGGGAAAGGTTAACCAAACATACAAATGAGCTGGCTAAGAATCTGCTAACCCCAGGAGATGATGTAACTCGCCTAAAAAGATGGCAAATACTAGACCTAGACCAGAGAAACTGACCTACAATAAAAATCCAGTTTCTACCAACACTTACGGTGCCTTTCAATGGAATCGCACCCAACCAAAATTAACCTCAGAAAATATCTGATTATGGCTGATAGCCGATTGCAGATGAACAAGAACACAAAAAAAAAAAAAAAAAAAAATTTATTATATTATCGAACACGTTTTATAGGTGAAACATGTTCGTTACTTAGGAATACAAAAGTATCCCATATAGTTTTTTTAAACTTACACTAACTAGTATATATTATACTACACTTAAGTTTATCCTAATAAAACTAGTGAAATGTCATAATGTATGTTGTTTAAGATTTTGTGTTTTTGCAAGTTTTTTATCATTTTCTTTAACTTTACTATAATTAAATCGCTTCCGAATATTATTGTGTCAGTACAAATGCGACCTGCCACATTTCTCTATTTACAATTTAATTGTAAATAGTTAAATCATGGTCGGATATTAGTTGACCTAAATATAGATATTCCGATACATAATCTATCTGGCAAAGACCACTATGTCGTCCGCGAATCTCAGATGGGTCATTTTCTCGCCATTTATAAAATTATAAAGCTTAATAAATACGTAAACTCATGTATGTAATGATGATATTTCATACTTGTCTAAACAGAATAATGTTTGTTTCCAAAACCTTATTGTTATATCCATATTTATAGAAATATTGGAACCTAAATTGATATCATTTATTATAATTTGAAGGATAGTCAAAATTCTATAATTTGAAAATGTCTGCACTATTGTGTCTTTCTTTATAAGGCTTTGCGATTGATGCATATGTAAAAATACAACCAAGATTTTTGAACATTTGGACCGCTGAAATTATTTTATTTATTCATTTACTATTCCTAATTATATGAATCCTAATATTTAAAAAAAAAATATGAAAAATTATTGATAATTTTGAAGGAAATACCTTTTATCGTTTTCTTCTCGACTTGTGTTTACTAGAGACAAGGCGTGGTCAAGAATGCATCGAAAAATTGCCGCACAACCCTCCCAAAGGCCGAGAACAAATTTAAATTAAATTAAAACTTGCCCTCGAACCGGGAATCGAACCCGTACCCCTCACCTAGCTGCCACTTAATAAGACCGCTAGGCTATGAGGCCCCGAGGATTATTGTTTATCAGAATACCAAATTGTAACATGAAACCTTCACGAGTGATTTAAGAGCGGAATTCGCTGTGAGAGTTTGAAGAGTGAGTTACAGAATCGCAAGGCAGTTATAAAATGAAATTTATTACACTAGCCTATTAGGTATACCCATTATAATGTACAAAATATTAAAACCGTTTAGAAACAAAGTAAAATTTTAAAGCTTAAAACCCGTTCAATGTATACTTACACGGCAAAGATAAACACGCAGCGCGTTATTAACAAAAGTTTATAATTATCGTCCATAATAAGCTACCGCTATTGTACGCAAATTCAATAAATAAATTGAAACCATTATATCTGACCGCCATAACCGAATCCTGTCCAAGCAAAATAACTCGTCATAAATATTGCCAAACCACAGGGCAGATTCGAATATGAGGATGAATAAAAAAATATATTAAAATTGGTGCGAATCGAAGCTCGGCTATCGCTACCAAAGCACGTGCAATCAAAACGGAACGTGACAATGAATCAGAACCTTTCGCTTCTGTGAATAGCCTAACTTATTGGCGTCTCTTTATTTGCTGATTGCTGTTTACACCTCCGAAAGCCGCATCTCGTATTTTTATTTAATTAACTTCGCTCGCCCCCAGTGTCGAATGTTGTTACAATTTACGAAAACCGAATTTACACAATCGCGTACAATTTATTATTTGATGTATTCCTGTTTGACAGTATAGGGAAATGATGATGGAAAATGGGTTTAGTGTAAACACATCAAAAAAATATCAAAATTAAAGAATTAAAACAATCTTGGTTTTAGTTATAGTAACAATAAAATTAATTAAAATTTAATATAAAGAAAATTAAAACAAATTTAAAAAGTTTGGTCCCTGTTGCCAGTGTACCTTTAACGCTGGCAGCATTTCCTCGCTGTATTCGCGATTCTAATTCGTTGAGCGAGGAAAGCACCATGTGGGTTAAGAAAATTGTAAATATTGTATATTTGTTTGATATGATTACTAATAAAGTTATAAACCTTATTAAATATATATAAAAAAATATACAATCAAACGATGAAGGAGTTTGATATTTATTATTTTCTAACAAACGTACAAAAATAGAACTCTTTTATAACATTATTGTTATATATTGTGTAAAAGAAATTTGTAGGCTCACGTACAATACTTATCCAATTTAATAAAGCGAGTAAAAGCTGATTTCCATACAAAATGCCACTTCGATTATAAGTAGTTCCACACGAGTGGAGAGCAAACTAAGGGTTGGTCGGCATTAAGAGGATCCCGGCCACTAAGATAGGACCTTCACTGGAATAAAGCTACGCTCTTCGACACTTCCGCACTTGGAACTTCGTTATCAATACGGTGATTATGTTTCATTTACTCTGAGTATTGGATAGTTTAAATGTTGTCTACGTTTATGTTAAACTTGTTTCGAGCAAATCGTTTCTAAACGAACTATTCCAAAGTTGGGAAGGTAGTCTCTGACTGTTTATAATTACAATTAATACATGTTTTACCTTGTTGTTAGCAGTGACGTAACAATAGGGTGTCAGGGCTGGCAAAATGCCACGAGCCTCCGACCCAAGAGATATTATGTTCTATGGATGAATGTGAAGTCTCCAATACGCATTGGGCTAGCGTGGGGACTACAGACCATTCCCTCTCGCCTAAGAGAGAAAGCCTATGGCCATTAGTGGGACATATACAACGTGTAATTGAGTTCGCTGAAAATCTCAAAGTTTATTAAAATTAAACTGAGTAGGGACGATTTTTACTGTTAGGGCCCCATCAAAAGAATTGCCACGAAAGAAGATTTGCCACAGGCCCCAGATTGTATGGTTACGCAACTGCTTGTTAGTAAGATTCAATTCTTGCTAACGATATATATACACATAATATACAGACAGCCCCATGTGCAGAGGCTGTTTCAGCGCAGAGGAATCAGTCACCCACGTAGTCCTGGAATGCGAAGCTGTGGCTTAACAACGTGCAGTAATCCTCGGAGCATTGAGGTCGCTCCATGAAGTGCCCAGGAGACTTCTGTGCTTCTGGAAGGAGCTAGGCTGGCTTAGTTAGACAGGACTTTACACACAGCGGACCGAGTACGAGTCTAAGTGCGGAGACTGAGTCCACCAACCATATACCATACACATACATGTATATGTACATAATGAGAATATGATTCCGATAATCTAAAAGTTTTAAGAACTAGACCTTCTACCACATTTCTTATCGTCATTTGTAATCAAACTAAAGTCAGTGAATGTTGTAACTCTAATATATATATTAGGTCCTTACATATGAAATTGACGTTTTGTGTGGGAGGAACAAAAAGTAGATATTTTATAAAAAAGAATATAGGTATTTAATTAATCAATGTACCATTGCTATCTATGCACTTTTGCCATCTTTTAGGTAGTTCATTGATCCCTTTACTAAAATAGCCATTCGGACGGGAATCAATGATATCGTTAAAGGCGGTTTCGACTGCCCCATCAGAGTTGAATTTTTTACCTTGCATATTTCAATCTCGAAAAAAAAATGGTAATCTGTTGGAGCAAGGTCCAGGGATGTCTAGACATTTGAAGCTCCTCTAATTTGGTAGCAGTCTGTTGTGCAGTGTGTGGTCTAGCGTTGTCGTGAAGCAGCAGTGGCCCAGAGCGATTGACCAGCCTTGGTTGTTTAGCAGCTAGCTTTTCCATAATCGTTTGCAATTGGGTTTTTGAAAAAAAAATTTTTTGTGATAAATGAAAAGATCATATAAAAGTTTTATAACAAAACTATTTTTGTTTTATTTTTTTTCGCAATAATTCAAAAGTTATTTCAAAATAAAAATTAATATTTGAATCCAGTACCGAAAACACGCCGAACAATCCCGAGCGCGTGTGACGTCATAATGTTAGTTTTCACTCATTGCAGTTGATAGAAAAATAATAAATACAGTGTTTTGAACTATTTAATTTTGTTAATTAATATTAATATTTAATATATGAAATATACTATATATATACGTATATATTAATAGCCGTTAACGCTGTACTGTTATTAAATAGCTTTAACATTATGACGTCAAAACTATGGTGATCATTCATGGCGTGTTTATAGTCACGTGATTTTTATTTAAATTTCATCAATTTTTAATTGTTTATAATTAATTGAAAACAGATTTTTTTCAAGCTTTTTGCATTAAACATCAATATTATTAACAATAAAGTTTTAAAATACATAAAAAAAAATCAATAAAATTTTTTTTTCAAATACCCAATTGCTGACAATAGACATTTGCCGTGATCCTAATATAACCAGGGCATTTTCTGGAGGCCAATAAAATAACTGAAAACATCGATAAATTGCCATAAACCCTAAAGATTAAAGATTTAGAACATACATTTACCTTTACAAAACTATTGGATTTTTTAATAGGCCAAAATAATTTCAAACATAAGGCACAAATAACACTTCTGACTAGAAGCAAAGAAGTAAATCTTTTGATTTATTAAACAATGTAAATTAAAAATGTCTTCAAGCCCTAACAAGTATAGTTACCAATGGTTGGCACGTTCCTGAAACTTAAGTATCTTTAATTGAAAGAAACTGCAGTGAACGTAAATACCGGCCAAGTTGAATTCGCCTGCCCCAGAGATAACACGATAATAATTCTTCGCGGAATGTCACGAGAGTTCATAACTGATAAAAGTTTTGTCCCTTTAAATTTTAATAGAGATTTAATTTTCACATTAAATTTACGTTTAATGGTAGCTTAATAGGCTTTGACAGGAAGCAATTTTGAAAAAGGAAATGCAGATTAGATTCCAATCAAACTTTGGGTACTACATAATAAAATATTTTCTATACATTAACTACCTGCCCCCGCGAACTTCGTTTCTCCTTTATGTGATTTTACTTAGACTATCGTTTTAGTACATACCAACATGGAACATTTTGCTATGCTACCCCAGAGACTGTTCGGTTTTCCGGAATAAAAACTTTTAAGGTTTTTCTGTGATTTTTTCTCTATATAATCCTCAGAGGTCAAGTTATAAGTTCTTAACTAACAAATAAAAAATAGGGGTCGTGATCGAAGAGGGTAGATGAAAATTAAGGGTTGCTTGTACGCTGTATCATAAAAAAAAAAAAAAAAAATTGTAAAAAAAATAAATATTTTTTTTTGGGCTGGACACCCCTCATCACTTAGAGGTTTGAAAGATAGATAGTAGCCGATTCTCAGACTTACTGCATGCATTAAAAAATCATAAGAATCGGTCGAGCCGTTTCGGAGGATTATAGGAACGAAAATTGTGACACGAGAATTTTATGCATTAGATAATCAAAAACTGAATTCGTTGGTCATCTACATACATTTTACAACGGGAATTCAAAAACATATAGAAAAGAAACAAACGTTACTATTGAATAACGTAAAGTTATAGTGTGATGCAAGGGATTAGGGATTACGAGCTTTAACTACTCTCAAAAAAACGTGGACTAAAGTAGTTTGTCACCATGGTTAATATTTTTAACAAGTATTAGACCATCTTTTATAAGTCAATGTTTAATAATCTGAACAATTTTTTAATTAATATTTAAAATAAATCAGTGGCTACAACATTTTTAGGTCTGAGCCTCAGATTCCTGTATCTGTTTCATGATTTGTCAATCTAATTGGCGAGTAGGTGATCAGACTCCAGTGTGACACAGACTTTTTGGGTCTAACGCAAGCTGGTTTCCTCACGATGTTTGCCTCTACCGTTCGAGCGAGATCATTGGTGCCAAGCCGGGGATCGAACCTACGACCCCGGGGATGAGAGTCGCACGCTGAAGCCACTAGTCTAACACTGCTTATTAAACATACACTAATTAATATCAAACTAGTAAATAAACCTCAACTAAACCTAAGATTTCACAACAGACATTCAAAAAAAGGGGGGGGGGGGGAAAGAAGAAGGGGGGGAGGAAGGTGTACTTATGTAGGATTTCATTATTAAAAATAGTTTTTGATTGCATGCAAATAATTAATTACAATTAAATAATCAAAGACTGGAAAAGAATAGTCAATTAAGTTCATTTACATTTGAAAAATTAAATAAATAATTATTTATACCGTTTCAAATTGTCAAATTTTGATAGCTCTTATTAATTACTTAAGTTATAGTGATATTCAAGTTGCGTCTAACATTCTGTTACATTATACAAAATGATATTGACAATATAAAATTAATAAATTTCTTTGAAAAATTAATCAAAACTCCTTTATGTTTAAAAGAAATAAAATTAGATTAATGGATAGAACTTCAATAAAATTATAATCCAAGGGCGAATCTAATTTACTCTCATAAATTTTTCATAACCTCCTAAAGAAGTATAACTTCAAAAACGTTTCAAAGAAAATTTAAAAGCTCTTTTTTATTTTTTTAATTTAGGGGGATATTCAAGTTGCGTCTAGATTAGGGAACTACTCGATAAGTATGAGGGTTTGCCTATCGATCTTACAGTCTTAAAATAAAACGTGGCTAAAGTAGTGATATAGTACACGCTTATATACTTAATAATATAGTGTTTGTAAAACGATATGTTTTGAATAAAGTTATCTAAATTATATTTTAATAAATGTCACTGCACAACACAACCTCACGCAACTTTGTAATTGAAAAAGTTTTTTTATCCAACCTTTATTTGCTTTTCAATTTGTTCCGAGTACACGTATGTTATTGCTAAGTTTTTCATTGAAAATTTCAAAAGTTCCCCTGTGATCCTCTTTACTGCTATTTATGTTATTCTTGAAGATATTTTCAATTTCCTTACACGACGACTTATACTTTCTTGAACATAAGATTTTATATTCATAACTGTAACAAGTAACAGCCTGCAATAGTTGTACTTACATGATATTAGTTATTGATCCTTCCTAATCAACACGGCCTACATTTGATTTGTTCAATTAATCTTAATTCGTTATGTACAAAATATTATGATCACATATTATATGTTTTTGGGGACCATATGTGTTCTAATATGTTTATTATGATTTCGTTTATAACAGGGAAAACGGGCAGGAGGCTCACCTGATGTTAAGTGATATATACCTATGGCCACTTTGATGTCAAAGGGCTCGCGAGTACAGTGCCGGTCTTTTATGAATTGGTACGTTTTCGAAGGACACTAAGTCGAAACAGTTGGTTTGGAACGTTGGTCGAAACACTTCAGTGGGCCGCTGGTTCCATATAATTTTGGTGCGCGACAAAAAGTGCCTTATACAACGGGTCAGATGAGGAACGACGGACGTCTTGGTGATACTGGCTCGTCGTCTGATGATGAAACTCAGCTACAGGTAATCCACTCCTCTGAAGACTCTCCATGGTAAATGTAGAAGATGCAGATTTGTCAAAAATATTGAATCTATTGTTCACACATCGTAAATAATTATTTAATTACTGGCTCATATATAGATATACACTAAGTATAGTATAATGATGCTTCGGGATGGTTTTATTTTTAATAAATGGCCGTCTTACAACGGTTTTCATCAGCGTAACTGTATTAATTGCGCACTGCGCAGGCAGAAATAAAAATATAGAGAATCACCGCCAGTACTCCAACACATCACTGAAAATTATTTTTGAGTGTGGGCCTCAGATTTCTGCAGCTGCTGAATGATCATTTCTTAATCTAATAGCCTCCTGTGCCTGACACACGCCGTCGACTCTATGAGTCTAAGGCAAGCCGGTTTCCTCACGATGTTTTTCTTCACCGTTCGAGCGAATGTTAAATGCGCACATAGAAAGAACGGCCATTGGTGCACAGGGGATCAAACCAACGACCTCAGGGATGAGAGCACTAGCTGAAGCACCAACACTACTCAGTGAAATTTATTTTTTACTGAAAATTAATGTATTTTAAGCTAAGTTTAACAAAATTCCATTTGTAACAATGTATTACTAGACTTAAACTGGCCTAAACGTCATCCCTTAGTGAATTAATGTTGTGAAACTATAATTAATAGTTTATTATCGACATAGGAATCACCGCGTTAGTTTTTATTAGCAGCGTGTCGCCGACAATAGCTGATATTGACAATAATCAGCACGTGCTTCCCAATAGTAATACAGTTCACTTGTAATTGTTATAATCATACATAGTAAACTTATTAATTGTTTGTTGTTATTACAGCTAACAAAAATTATATATCCTAAGAACAAACAATTACACAGAAAATATATACATAATGTTTACATACAAAAAGTTCAAAAATTTACAAAAGGTAACGAAAAATAAAAATTCTTCAATACATTTAACTAAGACATAATATCTAATTTGGCTGTGTTGTGTGATGGTGTAAAAGTAAGGGTAAATACGTGAAGGTGTGTATGTGGGGTAATATGCTCATGATGCAGGTGATTTTGCGCTATGGATATTCTTAATACTCCTTTTATATTCCGCAATAGCTTAAACAAGGTTTAGTGTAGACATTTAAATAAAACATCTTAAACTGATAAATGTGTGTTATTTGTGTTTGTGTTTTTTTTTATTTTTGAGCAAAGCATTTTTTTACAATCATTTTGTTAGAGGAATAATGGATAACGGCGACATTGATTTGAGACTTAACTTCCAACAAAAAAATAATATTTGACCAGTACCAGTTCGTACCAGTTCCTGAAATTAGTGCCATAACCCAACAGATTCATAATATAGTAGATACACAATTCAAATTACCCACCACAACGATATATGGGTGGACCAAATGTAAGGTCCAACATGTTTCTTTTTGATAATTTTTCTTCTGCCTCGTAATTAGCTACTACTTATATATTAATTGTGACTCAATTAACCTTTGGATTAGCTTTTACATTTTTGATTATTCATATTCATATTATTATTATTATTTTTCTTTAGATTTTACTTTATTTTATTTTAGTTATAGTTACATATTTTGAGTTCTTTTTATTTTTGTTAATTATCTATGCACTTCTTGTACTTTACCCTCTGTATGTGTTTCTTTTTTCTCTATAATTTTTGTTTTCCTTATTAGGTTTGCCTGCCTCGCTTGTTAGCGATAAGGCCGCCCGTTGCCTAATAACTTATGTAACCTGTTTTTTTATATGTATGTTTTTGTATAAGGTTACGAAGAGTAAATAAATAAATAAATATGTTTAAAAATAAATACCCATTTTCCCCGTAAATTGCATGACCTTACAAAACCTGATTACACTGAAACGAGAAATATATCTCGATCAGTGAAGCAAAAAACAAAACAGGTTAATTCATTTAAGTTACATACAAAAGAATACAGACACGTAAAAACCTTTATGCTTCGTGTGGTTAAAATATCGTTTACCAAAAAGCAATTTAAAAGCTATATAAGAACGTGTACCTGTGCCGTACTGATTCAGCAACGCTGCGTCAGGAGAATCAGTGAATTGCATTGTCTAGTCTACGCGGGCTGCGGGTACCCGGGTGACGTCATTCGCCCCAAACCCCATAATTGCTCTATTGTTAATTAAGATACGTTTCATACTGTATTTGAAACTAATATCGAATATTTTTGCTGTCCTCATATCTTTTTGCTTAAATATGTCGTATATTTTATGATGGGTGTCACTGGCGGCGGTATCACTTAACATCAGATGAGCCTACCCGCCTTTTTGTAGAACAGCCGTGAGCCAACTATACCAAAAAAAATATGTTATAACTTAAAATTGAACGCAGATATCCGTTCTGTAATTTACCTATTAGGTAACAAAGGCAGTTCCTCAAGTCACTCGTATAAGTAAAAATGTTTATGTTTGAATGTGTATTATGTTTTTTGGCTTTTGTGTATAAGTGAATAAGAAGTATATTTGTGTTGTGTATAAGTAGCTGTAGGAATACTGATAAGCAAGTAAATAAATAACGAAATATACCTAGACAAGAACTATACACAGGAATTTCGTATCAAACATTTTTGTGCCGGTTTCACTCATAACACGAAATGTCACTTCACTTCACTTTATTTATAATGGCGACATTTATCGATGTCTCAGAAGACGATATGCGATAGCCTTCGCAAGCCATGCAGCAGACGTCATAAATTCATTATAAGACAAATAATTCTAAAGAGGATTAGACATGGTTTTTGACCTTTCAACTAAAAAAATAATTAGTGCTACACAACCGTTGATTTCGATTTCGTTGGACTCAGATTTCTGTATCTGTTTCTGAATATTTTTTCTTAGAGAGTAGGTGAGCAGCAGTCTGTGCACACGCACAGGTGTAAGCCACCGATTTCCTAACAATGTTTTCCTTCAACGACCGCGTGTAAAATGCGCACAAAGAAAGAAAAATTTGCATAACTGCGATTCGAATGAACGCTCATATCACTAGACTACACTTATATAGACAATAATCTCTGTCAACAATTCATATCAAAAATTAATGGTACCCATAGACGTAAGAAGTCCACGCGCTTAGCCAACAGATAAACAAAGATAAGACATGTGATTAATTAAAATAACGAAGCCAATTCGAAACGTGATTACGTCAGCTTTGAATGCGTCAAACGCGAATTTAATCAATGCTCAGGACAGTGCATACGCATTTCCTCGCGGTTATATTTAATCGGCCCAGATGACTGAGGAACTGATTCAATACATTACTATCGGTTCATACATTCTATATGCTTATAGTGGTTTTCTCTTGTGTATGTAGAGGGGATATATTAATGTTGAATTGATCGTTCGATTGCATTACAGATGTGCACCAATTACCTGTAAGATGAAGGAAACCATCGAGTAACCGGAATTCCTTAGATCTAAAGATCAACTGCGTGTGTCAAGCTCAGAAAGCTATTTACCTATTACGAAAAATGTCTAAGAATCAGATACAGAAACCTTAGGCCAAGACTTAGAGGTTGAAGCGGATTTTTTTAGAAAAATTAGAACTGCATTTAAACAGATTCAAAACACATATTAAAATTAATTGCCAAGGACTTACACAATTACACGTTAAGAACACTACAATATTTCTAGTTTGCATATGTGTGTAATTTGGGGAGTTTGGTATCACAGAATAGTTTTTATTTCTTTTTACTGTGTATGTAACATTAATGACGTTGTGGTTTATGAAATTTTTCTTTGAATAATTTTAATGCAGAGGGAGGGTAAACCTTTAGAGGGTATAACTTAGTTTCTTGCCCGTTCTTCTCAGAACAAGGCCTCCTGGTAAATTTGCGAACGAATGGCGTAGTCTTGCTCTTTCGCGAATTTTGTAAACGTTTGACATTGATAAGCATGCCCTAAGCCGCATCTTAACTGAATAAACTTATTTTGATTTTTTAATTTATAGTAGATATATTACATATTTTGATTTTAAAATCGTATGTTGTTGACATACTTACTTAATATCCTATAACCTCTAGATGTGTCAGATTGCGTATTTCAAAATTTATAATTAATTACGCCTTAAATAATTCAACTATGAAAATATACGTATTTAATTTAGGTTCTTCCCTTTATTAGTTAATAAAATTAGAACTAATAAAGGGACGGAAAAAATTAGAGTTTCTTGAGTATTATCCGACCATAGACACATTCCAGTAGGCTCGTGAACTCATTGCCAGCCTCAAATATTATACCTGGTATTAAACATGCTACATATACAGGACCCACGTTCTATTCAAAACAGCAGTGGAAACGTCTTGTGAATTTTACACTTTAAAATTCATTAGATATGCATAATCGAATAGACTATATAGACATAGAATAGACAAGGTGATCCTCTTTCCCCGAAGCTGTTTATAGCAGTCCTTGAAACTATCTTCCAAAAACTAGACTGGAAGAACAGCGGAGTGTACATAAACGGACAATACTTAAACAATCTGAGGTTCGCAGATGATATTGCTGTTATTGCTGAGACTGCAAAAGACTTAGACGAAATGATGAGATCACTGGACTGCGAAAGTTCCAAAATCGGCCTTGAAATGAATGTAAATAAAACGAAGATACTAACGAACAATCGGGAGCGCCAGATAGTGATAAAAGGTAATAATATAGAATACGTCAGGCAATACATATACTTGGGCAAACAAATTTCCTTCAAAACTTCAAATAACGAAGAAGAAGTGACAAGGAGAATCAACACAACTTGGAAGAAATTCTGGGCACTAAAAGAAATCTTAAAAGGCAATTACAGCTCACACATGAAAAGGACAATATTTGATACATGCCTGTTACCTTGCTTGCTGTATGGCTGCCAAACTTGGACCTTTACAAATAAAATAAAACAAAAAATTAAAAGTAACCAAACAGCAATGGAAAGGAGTATGCTGAAAATTAGGAAAATACACAAAATTAGGAGTCGAAGAAATTCGTCAAAAAACCAAATTAACTGATGCTCTCAGGCACGCACTCTTACTCAAATGGAGATGGGCTGGACACATCTCACGATACCGAGACAGAAGATGGACCATTGAAACCACACGATGGAAAGGACCCATGGGGAAGAGAAATGTTGGTCGACAATTAAGACGGTGGGCTGATGATATAACACACGTCGCAGGAAACGACTGGATACAAATAGGCAGAGACAGGGAGTCATGGAAAAGGATGGAGGAGGCCTTTACCCAACAGGGATCCAAACCTTGTACATAAATAATAATACTAACGGTAATTATAAGTAACCATTTTAAATTTAAGCAATTAAGTAGTACTAACAACATTGTAAAACATAAGCAAGTTTTGGAATAAATGGCTTTAAAATTCATTATTCATTAGAAATCGAATAGCAACACAACAGGTAGTCTAAACTGTTGTTATATTAATTACTGTAACAATAGATTTAGAATATGAATACCAATTATTTTAAATAAAAATAAATTAGTGACGCTACAACCTCTTTAGGTCTGGCCTTTCTGAATCTGTTTCATGATCATTTTTAAATCTAATAGGCAAGTAGGTGATCAGCCTCCAGTGCCTGACACACGCCGTCGACTTTTTGGGTCTATGACCTACGATCTCAGGTATGAGAGTCGCACGCTGAAGCCACACAGTCAACACTGCTCTATGTATCATATGCATGCCATCATATCATAAAGTATTTTAATCCCTGTGTATAAATAACTGTGGATTAATTTTGTTGGATGACAACTAGCTACCATTAGTCTGTCACAGGCCCGTCGAAGTTATGATTTAACATCGTGTTTATTTTGCTAGTCACTACATCACATGCATTGATTTCATGCAGATAGGTTTGTATAATAAAATTGACAAGTTAACGATGCCTAAAACATTATAGGTTACTAAACAAATATCAGGTTTAGGTTTAAAGACATTTATTCTCATAACAGACAATAGTCACTAACATGAGAACTTATATACTAAAGATACAATTTATCACGTCGTGGGTCATTGAAGAGCTGAAGGATGAATTAGCGAAGTAGAACTTGGTTGGACTTTCATTTACATAGATAACTAGGATCACTCAAGAGATCATTTTCTTAATCGAGTTGGAATAAAAAAAAAAGCAGAACAACAACGGAAAGTTGCGTACCTGGACCACGTGTTGCGCCATGACTTACCTCCTTCAATTAATTATAATGGGTGAAATCCACGGTAAATGGCGTGTTGAAGGAAAAAATCATGGCTTTTAACCTAAGGGAGTGGACGGGTATTGCGGCACAGGACAAGACACGCTTCCGGAGACTGTTGGTCAATCTTAAAAGGCCGGCAACGCACTCGCGAGCCCTCTGGCATTGAGAGTGTCCATGGGCGGCGGTATCACTTAACATCAGGTGAGCCTCCTGCCCGTTTGCCCCCCGTTCTATAAAAAAAAATCTCCAGTAATCGAGAGGCATCAAAAGAAGAAGAAAATATTATTAACAGTATCCCTAAGTTGGATTATACCAGATTGAAACCAGGGGTCACGATATGACAACAAAACAAAAGAATTGTAAAATAACATTTACTTACGAAACATGTTTTTTTAAATTGTTTTTTTTATAATAGAACTGGACAGACGATTGGCCACAACCTGCCTGAGATGCCTATTTAACAGCTGCTTAAATAAACCCATATTAAATTGTCTGGAAGATGGAGGGCTCAAGGAGTTTCACTCCTTTGCTGTTTTTACAAGAGACGGTGGTCCAAAGCTTGCAGTGCGACACCTGAGGATGGCTACAAGCGAGGGGTGAAACTCCAGATGAGCGTTGTTAGAAAATATCTTAATAACGAATTCCAACCATATCTTTTAAAGTCGGCTAAAATTCAGTTGGTTCCCAGTGGAGACCCTTGGTCCTTGGGGTTCTAGCGCTATAGGGCGTTTTAAGGAAATAGCAGAAAGGTTAGTCGACAGACAGAGACCGAAGAGCTGGCGGCTACCTCGGACAAAGAATTAGTCTAGCTATTCAAAGAGGGAACGCTGCCAGTATCTTCGGAACCTTGCCTAAAGGGACTCCTTTAATAATATATTTTAGTTATTATATTTTAAGTTTAGTTATTGTTTTTGTTATTAATTCATTTGAGCAGTGTTGGCCTAGTGGCTTCAGCGTGCGGCTCTCATCACTGAGGTCGTAGGTTCGATCCCCGGCTGTGCCCAAGTGGCCTTTCTTTCTTTGTGCGCATTTAACATTGAAGTGAAGTGAAGGAAAATATCGTGAGGAAACCAGCTTGCCTAATAGACCCAAAAAAGTCGGGGGCGTGCGTCAGGCACAGAAGGCTGATCACCTACTTGCCTATTGGATTACCAATGATCATGAAACAGATCTGAGGCCCAGACCTAAAAAGGTTGTAGCGCCATTGATTTATTTTATAATTAATTAATTAGTATATTATTTATAATTATGATGTGGCGAACTTTACTAAATAAATGTATATATTAGTTGGTTCATAGATCAGCCTAATTCGAAACGACATATTCTATAAAACATTATCACTTGTGGTTTGGCAGGGATGTAGATGACAATCAAAATTTAGGGCCGTGTTTATTTTGCGGGTGACAACAAGCCGCACATAGCCTATCAACGGGTCAATACTAAACAAAACCTAATTAATTCTGGTCAAAGTTGGATCATTATGTTCAATAGGTGTTTAAATTTAATTAGAGATATTTGTATGGAATGGACATTCTACGTATGATTAAGTTATAACAAACTTTATGCAAGTCTAATGACCATTAGTGGGTGGCGCAAAAGTACTGGCACTAAAGAAAATTTGTTTATTTTTTTTATATGACGATAGTTTTCATTCTGTTGTTGAAAATTGTGTAGTGAACAAATGTAAAATACACTGAAAATAAACATGGACCGCTTTACTCCCCAAGAACGTGGAATACGAGTAATCGTGTCAATGTTCTTACGGAATAATTCATCAGTGATAAAAACAGTGATTTTTTGATATCTCGGGTGTATGTGAACAAGCCACAAACTCTCGCAGCTCTAAAAGAAAACATTCATCAAGAAATAAATAACATATCGCAGGAAGTATTACGGCAAGTTATGCAAAATGTCATAAATAGGGCTCAAATGTGCATCAACTCTGGAGGCCACCATTAAAAAGACATCATCTTTAAATCCTAATGGTACGAAATTTAATGGCACAAATATACATTAAAAAAACCTAAATCTAGTTTTCTAATTTAGAAAAAATGTTATAGCTGAACCAAATAGGGTCTTTACTTTTGTGCCACCCAGTATAAGGCCTTTATCTATGTATTTGGAGATATATAACAGCATTTACAGATTTAATTATTGGATTGGCAATTCGAAATTCAAATAATTTATTCGGAGCCGTGTTCATTTATTTTTAAGTTCTGTAATTGTTGAAGTTATACTTCTTTAGGCGCGTTATGAAAAATTTATGAGAGTGAAATTTTATAATGCGCGCGCACCTGTGACACAAAATTAGGAGTGTGATTATAGCGTGCGCGAGCGAGACAGGAATAAGACAATCTACAAGTAAAAAGAAATAGAATATGCGTGAAGTTCGTATGCCAAGAATTTTGAATGACCATAATGACATTTGTCATTTACCTTTTAAACAAATAAAGGAGTTTTAATTATTTTTTCAAAGAAATTTAGCAATGCTTTTTGAATTATAATCAGAAGTGATTTAAATTGAATATTTAAACCAATACTAATTAATATTTGTGAAAAAAACTGTGCTCATCAACCTTCCTAAGTGCTTCAATACAATTGAGGTTAACTATCCGTATGTATTATTATTATTGAGTAATGTTTTGATTAAAAAATGACCACATTGTTTAATCAAAACATGTAATTTTTCTGATTTAATCTAGCAAATATAAGGACAAGAGACAAAAACTATTGATAATCAGTGTAAGTGCATAAATTGAATACAAAAAAAGAGTTGTCATCTTATCGCTGTGAAACATCAAAAACTGGAGGTGGAACAAAGCCAAACTATTTTTAATAATGCCAAAGAAGTATAACTTCTTACGCGCGTACATAAGTACACGCACCCTTTTTTTTAGATAGTATTTTGTTTGGTGCCATGGATAAAGCAAAAATTCGCACAATTTTGTGATTATGAGTTCGTGGAATACCGCTGCGCAAACAACACGAAACATGAGTACGGGCCTAACACTGCTTGGACAAACACGGTGCATTATTGGTTCAATCATTTGGAAATGTTGAGTTGAAGAACGAGCCTCGCGGTTGGCCGTTACCATTGTCGAAAACGACGAATTGCAGGCGATGGTGGAAGTAGATTCAACTCAATCTACGGCTGAACTGATCATGGTATAACATAGTAAGACTCTGATAATACTCGTATTAAGATTGATTTTCACGCAACTCTCACGCAAATCGTTCGGAGTGGGTTGTGCCTTCAAACCCCGGCTGACCTCTAATACAATTTTATTTTAATGTGCACTATACACTATCCAGAAATCGTGAGGATATATAGATGTGTACAGGGATATAATTTAGTTAACAATTTACCCTGATACGTTAGAGCGA
Organism: Pieris macdunnoughi; assembly: GCA_905332375.1. NCBI lineage: Eukaryota > Metazoa > Arthropoda > Insecta > Lepidoptera > Pieridae > Pieris > Pieris macdunnoughi. The sequence continues at coordinate 10,477,960 of CAJOBZ010000003.1, read as the reverse complement.
CCTTTCAAATCATAAATTTTATACACAAAAGTGGTCTAATATATATTAATATTTCACTGCGTTGACTAGTTTTCTAACCCACATCTCTGTAACGCCATAAACTGTAAATAATAAATCCAAATTGTAGGGTTTTAAAAAAACATTTTTTCCGTTACACCCAATAGACCATAAATATTACCCAACCAATTCCCAACTTAAACTCATGAAAGGAATACCACGATGCCCTCTATTACAATATCAAGCAATTGGTATTTCGTGTAAGCAATAAATAATAAAACCACATCGATTCCACCGGCTTTGTAAATAAATAAGTACATATGGCTAACGGTTTGTGTCGGTTTAGTTCGATATAATCAGTGCCATGATATTTTCGATAAATTTCTAAGCTCCAAATTGTTTCCTGAATTCATTAGACATTATAAAAGAAGTCTCCCGGCCTTAGTATGGACGCGAAAAACTCTACTACCGAGCTGGATTTGTACCAATAGAGAGTTAAGTTCGGTGGCGGTTGTTGAGGGTCAAATAAATGATTTCAAAGGCCAGCAACGCACTCGCGAGCCCTCTGGCATTGAGAGTGTCCATGGGCGGCGGTATCACTTAACATCAGGTGAGCCTTCTGCTTTTTGCCCCCCGTTCCATTAAAAAAAATAATAAAACAAAAATTAAACACCATGGTCAAAGCTAGGTATCAACTCTCTTTAAGCGTTTAAAATAAGGGCTTATAACATAAAATTAGGGGTTGTGGGTTGCAACGCTGGATTACCAAAAAGCTGTAACTTATTTATGGGTTCTTAAATCTAAGTGATACATGTCGACGTATTGTCCATTCTCGGAAACGAGAATGTTATATTACAATTGATAAATGTATGACAAACTAAACGGCTTATTTATCACTACCAAAACTGACGTTTTACAATTTATTGGCTACAAGTGTAGGGGGCCAGGGGGGGGGGGGGGGGGGGGGGGGGGGGGGAAAAGGAAAAGAAAAAAAACAAATTATAGATGATTGTTATCAAACATATTTTAAACACCCAAGACGTAAGCACACACCTTTTGCGCTTTTTATTATCTCAGTAATTCTTTAATCACGGTGGCAAATTGACTGAAATATATTATTATTGTTTAGTGCTGAGGTCGGCGCCGCAAATATTACAAAATAGGTACACAAAATCCACGCGGGGCAATCATAATCAGTTGACATAGAATTCTGTGTAAAAAACAAGAAATCTGTTGTTTTATTGTGACATATTAGTCTTAAGGAATAGGTAACAGATAATTAAGGCTCCATATGAATGCCTGGAAATGCCTGCTGTGTGATTAAACAATCATACTTTTTGTTATCATCTTAGAATATTAGGACAAAATTCTATAAACTTTCGACTTTATTTATTCGTTAATTACCTATGCATAAAACGTTATAACCAATTTACTTTGCCTCTTATCGATAAACGCCTCTTTTTAAGGACCATTAAACAGTATTTTTAACCGAATACCAATAAAACAAAAGTAGACTTTACCCAAGCAAAACTGTCATATTATTTTTTAATGACTTAGATACATTAATGAACGTATTAAGTAACGAACAGTTGGCCTAGTGGCTTCAGCGTGGACGTCTCACCCCTGAGGTCGTAGGTTCGATCCCCAGCTGTGCACCAATGGACTTTCTTTCTATGTGCGCATTTAACATTCGCTCGAACGGTGAAAGAAAACATCGTGAGGAAACCGGCTTGCCTTAGACCCAAGAAGTCGACATGTGTCAGGCACTGGAGACTGATCACCTACTTGCCTATTAGATTGACAAATGATCATGAAACACATACAGAGATCTGAGGCCTACAGAATGTAGCTCCACTGATTTATTTATTTAACTTATGTCCATAGAACTGAATAAGACGTATTATTTGTTTATTGAAGACAGTCTTGTTAAATTGCTATGCGTGGGTTGCTGTAAATTGACCGAAACGTAAGTCACGAGACGTTACATATAGAAAATCACATGTTTGCTAATGTTGTACTATCGTAAGTACGTTCACCTGTCAAGAGTATAAATATAATTCGCCATTCCCTTACGAAGCAAGTCTTCCTTTTTGGTTTAACATAAGATCCAACACGGCTGCCTGCATGTTTCACCAAGATGTATTAAAAATATTGTTACGCCATTGCTATTAAAATAATTAATCACCATTCAAGGGGTAGGTGACTAAATTTTTAAAAGCAAGGTGCCTTTATTGCTTCGGAGACAATTTTTTTTTTTTAAAGACAATTCACACCAATTGACCTAGTCCCATGCTAAGCTGGTAAAGCTTGTGTTATGGGTACTAGGCAACGGATATACATACATATTATAGATAGATAGACATATAAATACATATTTAAACACCCAAGACCTAAGCACAACACCAAATGCTCATCACATCGATGTTGGTCTCAGCCGGGGATCGAACCCGGGAACCATGGATTCGCAGACAGGGGTACTAACCACTAGACCAATGAGTCGTCTAAAGACCATAAGTATTAGCAACAATTGTATACAATTGTATACATAACTTATTATCATGACATTTGCATGCCTATTTTTATGCGGCTGTTTGTGCGGATTTTTACAAAAATATTCTGAGAAACGAATATAGTGTTGCTCCAATGAGGGGGTTAAAATATTTCAATATTTTAATAAAAAATGCTCATACGTACGAATTATAATTTAATTTACTACCACCATCATATGGGAGGTTTGTGCATTCCCAGCAAAACACTTACGGTTTCGATTTGGCACAGAACGCAAGGCGAATGTACGAAGCCTGATTCGTCACGTGGATATCTCCTTAAGAATTAATCTAATAAAAAAAGAACAGAATTGTACATTATGTAATTTATACCAATTCAATATTATACTAATGATGCCAAAAAACACTTTTAGATTGTACATAATATTTTTTTTTATGTTACAGGAGGCAAACGGGCTGGAAGCTCACCTGATGTTAAGTGATAACACCGCTCATGGACACTCGAACTGCCAGAAGGCTCACAATCGCGCTGCCGGCCTTTTCAAAATTGGTACGCTCTTTTCTTAAAGGACCCTAAGTCGAATTGGTTCTGAAATGCTTCACGGGGGAACTGGTTCCACATAGTGAGAAACGCTCAGTTGTGGAAAGACGGACGTCAAGGCGATACGGATGGTGTTTTGTATTCTGCCTTGACGTCCGATGATGAAACTCAGGTATTAGTATTAGTCCATTTATTAGTCGTTATCTTCTCCTCATGTTAAATTAAAAATATTAACTCAATATAGGTTGCGGGCTCGGTTTGGAGAGCACTAACAAAATACTTATACCTGAAGTCAACAGTTTTTGAAACGGTAAAGATGGATAGCAAAACGTGACATCAAATGACTTTAGTTCCCACAGAATCCTAAAAGCTATCTTTGAGGTCCAATATTGCCACTACGTGCCTAAGATGTAAAACCGCAGGCCAGAGGTAGTGACTACAACATGATCATAAATTATGTAGGTATGTGTCCCGCATCTGTACTTTTTATGAAATTCCAGAGAAATTTATTTTTACAAATTTTTGTACATAGTTTTCAACTCTTTCGTTTTCCTAAAAATCTCATGGTTTTGTTATATTCAATTCGATTCAGTGTATTATTGTGAGTAAATTATGTATAATAAATTCAGTTTCATTTCTTAAACTATAAATAAACACTAAAGAAGTTTTATAAATAAGTTTTGATAATTATTTTTATAGCATTGTTAATGCCGGAAGGTGGTTTCTTTCTTATTTTTTTAATCAAGAAGGATTATTTAAATAAAATTGAGTATAAAGCGTTTTCGGAGCGCATCGCACTACTACTATTGAATTTCAAAATCTGTAATAAGTAGATACTTTTATTCGCCCCTATACGTATACCTAATGTATATGGAAGTATTGAAAAACTGCTGCAAAAGGCCTATACCCAAGATAGGGTTCCAACACTAAATACCCAACCAACAACTATATTATAATTATTATTTTTTTTTAATCTTATATCAGAAATACAAAATAACTATTATTTTTCTTAATCTACGATAACTGATTCTGTGTGCCTACGGGCAAAGGCCTCCCCCATTGTCCTCCATTTTTCCCCATTGTATACCAATCTCGTCCAGGTCTTAGTCTTTCCAGCCATTTCCATGATTTCATCGGCCCACCTTTTAAATTGCCTATCTCTGTTTCTTTTATGGCCTCTTGGTTGCCATAGTGTTACAATTTTGCTCCATTTATCTGCTCCTCTTATGGTATGTCCATGTGTTTTTATTCGTTAAGTTAGGAATAAATAAAGGCGTAATAATAAAAATGTTAATAAATATACATCGATCATACAGAAATCCAAAGTTTTATCTGTTATATCTAACTTTTCTAATCCGTATCAATCAAATTATCAAACAAATTGGACTCAAAACAATAACAACGTTTTTATCTTTATTTTTCTGACGAAAGGCATATGCCTTATTATATATTAATAAGGCATATAATATATGTATTACGAAGTCTCATTGATTTAGCGGTAAGCACTCGGGTTCAGGTATAGGGTTGAAATTTAAAAACCTGTGTGTTTTTTCTTAGACAGATTTCGCTATAGACGGTAGCGGTAGTTTAAATAATATTAACGGCCGTACCAAACCTCCAGTATCAAGACATATATATTAACGCCGTAAAAACAGCGCTACAAACCTAGGTCTACTCAGATTACTGTAACTGATTCTCAAACCTTTTTTTACTAAAATGCAAGTAGGTGATCAGCCTTCTGTGCCTGACACACACAATCCACTTAAGTGTCTAAGACAGGCCGGTTTCCCCGCGATGTTTTCTTTCAGTTCATGTTGTATTGGAACATAAACTAAAATCTATTGGAGCACAGCTGGAGTTTAAATCTACGAATTCTGGGATGAAGATTATTATAAATAATTAAATACAATTTCTCATTTTGATATACATTTCGTTTCTAATAGCATTTCTCAATGAAACACGAATATCACGTTTCCCTTGTCGCGCTCCACATCACATGACCATTTTAATCAATGACCTGTTGCTCCCAGTTCTCATGCTGAACTCTAGATTACATCTCTTATCTCGCTAGGAATCAATTTCGATATCTACGAACCTTTGACTTTAGAAACAGGGTTTCTAATAACATTGATGCATTGGAATCTGCTGATTCTAAACTAAATCAATAATTGACTTTCAATGTGCTGATATGTAGTAGCTTATTTAATACCACTACTGAATTGGAATCGTTATTTAACTTACGGGGTAAGTCAACCCAATTTCAGGAGAAATTTCCAACAATTTTCGGACTTACCCATTGTTATGTTATGCTATCACACCGGCATCACATCCGCCGAAGAACTTTTTAGACTAGCGCAAGATAGCCGGCAATTCAAGTTGTGAACAGCCAACCTTTAGCAATAAAGTGGAAGCAGAAGAAGGAGGTGCGTACATAATTCTTCTGTGATTTAGATGATCAAAGTTGCTATACTGATGTTGATACCGATTTTTTTTTGCCTAAGAATCGAACTCGTACGTCTCTAAGTTAGTAAAGTTTACCTATGTCTACGTGCTGAGCAAGACGATTTGTTTAAAGTACCTACCTAACCTAACCTAAACAAATAAAAAAAAATTACAACATACTCACTATTTACAGAATATCAAATTTTTATTTAATTAAGCGCCATCTATTGATTGCGAGTGGAATTTTTATAAATCATGTTCATACCGAAGGCCTACATTATTGCAAGTTGCAATCAAACGCGACGCGACGCAAAAAGAGAAAATCAAATCTAAGCGAGAAAATAAATGAGGTCGTAAAATCTCATTTCTGTGTCACGATTTTATGATGGCTGATGTACACTTTGACATTTGAAATATACTTTCCTTATCAGAAAATTATTTACACATTGATTTCTTAACTCACTACTATCTAATGATATCTTTTCTACGCATTAGGTACGTTCGTTTGACGTAATTATGAGTAATTTAGCGTAATGCAGTTGTTTATTCTTATCATAGTAATCAACGCATTTTATATCAACGTTGAGTATATTATCTTAACTATTATTTGGTGGTTATATTATCAAGTTTTATTTTACGCACCAAAATTATGAACGTGATTAATAATAATCTGATTATTTTAGTCATTATATTACCTACTTATTTTCATAAAATTGTTATATATTCTACATAATATTATAAAAGTTCAATTTTAAATTGTTGATGACATTTTACATTAATAATATAGAGTACATATTTACAAAATTCTAAACTTACATAAAAATAATTAAAAATGGATGAATAGAAAACTAAAAAAAACTTTAATGCTGGCATTTCCTCGCTGTATTGTAATTGTTAATTCGTATCAAAGTAATTTCATACAGTGAAAAAGACTTTTATTACGAATAAAAATTAAAAACACGCGTACGTTTAAGAGAAAATCATAATCTAATACTAACATTTAAATTTAACATCAGTGCCGGTTTTAGAGGTGTGGAGGCGACAAAGGAGTGAAGGCCCTTTTAAGACAATTTTTTCAGCCAAGCTTTTCCCAACCAATAATTTATTGTGAAACCAAGTAGATTCTTTTAGTATTTAACAAACATATAAAAATATATGAAAAGAAAAGTTGTTTACTAGTCGGAATTTAAAAAAAAAATCCGAAGTCTATTGTGGGTGCCCTTCTTTTGTGGAGGCCCCGGGGCTGCAGCCCGGAGCTTAGGGGAGGCCCTGTTTAGCATAGAAATTGTGTCGCTGAATAAGTAAAAGCTCGCAAGACAAGCAGCTACGCTCATGCTATCGAGTACTCACTCAGGGCCTGTCAAAGATTTTATAAGTGTTTTCGAACACTGAATGGCTGCAGGGTTGCTACCGCCCACTTACACACGAAGTCATTCTTCAACTATTGAAGTATGAGGATTTTTCCCTATAAATTGCATGATCTAGGCACAGATTGCTATATACTTTGACATTTACAGTGCAAAATTTATAAATGGTAGCGAAGTGATTAGCCGGTGATATCAACGTCACGTCAATTCTAAGTACAAACACAACCTCAGGACAAATATAAATTGTGTGTCTGGTAGAGAAGGCTTAACCTACTTGTCTATGTAACAAAAAATATGCTGAACTCTAATGCCTTAGGGCGGATCTAGCGTCCTGGTGCGGACGGGGCTCAAATAGTCAAAATCAGTATAAACAAGTGCAGGGACATTTTAATCTAAAACATTTAATATAAATTAAATGAAACTGTATAGGCCACAGGGGAGTTATGACTGTTTGATGACATGTATCCGCCCTTGGTAATGCCATTGGATAATTTATTACACATAATAATAACAAACAAAAACTGTGTTAACTTCATATCCCAAGAGTTTATGGAGGTTTTGTAACGGATTATATCTTAATTACCATGCATCCGCAGGGACAGAACTACAAATTGCTAAACTGTACTTCAATAAAACTTGTTCAAAAATTGTTCGCTATTTTCTTCGGCAAAGAACACAAAACAACGTGACAGGGAGTACATTTCAAAAGAGTTATTGGAGCCGATATGAGAACAATTTGAGCGTAAACTGCCGCAGAATGACCAATGGACTTGCCATTACATGATTTCCGATACTAAATTTTAAAAGAAAATGAATATGGAAAATGATTCCGTATAAATCGAAGGAGTTACAAAAGTAGGTCGAAGGGGTCAAGAGTTTCAATCTCTCTAGGCTCTTAGCAACCTACATGTAGACTTTTCAGTCCGACGATCGTGCGACTCAAAGATTCTTACTTTTGAAAACTAGACACCCTACTTAGCACAGATTTCGCTTAAGAATTATTTTAAAAAAGATTTTATTCTCACTGAAATAAATGTAAGATTAAGACATTTTTTTCTTGTATATTTAACTTCCTGTTTCGTCTCTGTATGTATTATAATGATTTCTACTCGTTTTTATCGGGATTAAAGTTGAACATGGCATATGACATCACTTTATTAATTTAGTGCAAGCTTCTATATACAATAGAAAGACGGAGAGGATTGTCTTAACAACATTATTACATATACTAATATGTTTTGTATTATATATTTAATTGTATCTTAGTAATATTCCGGCCGGTCTCACTGCCCGTATTTGTGATGGCAGATGGGTGAAGAAGACCCTTACTTGGAATGTTCCAGTGGGAAGAAATAGGACGCCCACAAGAGGCTAGGGAAGATGGAATAAAAGAGATAGCGGGGCAGAATTGGAAAATCGTCGCGAGAAATAGAGACAAGTGGAAAAATTTGGAGGACTCCGTCGGAGGTCGAGTACTAGTGTAAAACATAATGACATGGACTTAGTGTAGTTTAGTGTAGTGTAATACTGAAAAGGCTATTTTCTTTTACTTTATTCAAGTCATTATTAAATTATTCACAAGTGTTACCTACATAATAACAATTAAAAATGAATAAATAGAAATCTAAAATAAATTTAAAGTTCGATCCCTGTGGCATCCTTTAATTCTGGAAGCATTTACTCATTGTATTACAAACAAATACAAAGACAAGAAGAATAACACATTTCAAATTTAGATTCTAGAAACAAAACACAAGGTAACAAATAGTTGAAATACAGTCCGATAATATCGCTAACGGTTTGTTCCAAAACGAATGGAACTCTTCAATCAACGAATCAATCTACGATCGGACTGTCGCCACTTGCTATCGACAGTTCCACTTTATTACTATAAATCGCACATAGGCCTAGAATTACGAATATTTTAAGGCGTAGTCCAAATGTATTGTACGTTGAATATTTAGAAGTAGTTTTGTTTCTGACGTACTGATTGTATTTTAAACGTTCGTAACTAAATGTATGATCCAATGTGATGTTTAAAATCCTAGTAGAAACTTTTCTTATCTGACTACTTTTGATATTATTCATTTGTTTTATTTAAATTGGCTTATAAATATACTTACAATTAAGGTCTATTTCTGATAGTGTTTTTTTTTTCTATAAATCATAAAACAATGCCGGGAATCAAACTACCTTTTAAATAAGCTACACATAAAGGCTATGAGTTCTCAATCCAGCAGAAATATATCAATGAAAATTCAAAATGTGATACATATTGCTTTCGTATTAGTAAAAAACGTTGATCATAACTTGTTGTCGAAACAGCGAAGTTTTTCCCGAAAATTTAACATGAATTTCATCAAGGTGTTCGAGTGTGCTCACTCCAATAAGTGCCGTTTAAAAATTATGAAACTTGTGAAAATGATGTTACGGCTCATCGCTCGGACTCATTACAAGTTTGCCAGAAACCTGGTTAAGTTGTAGTGTGATTAAAGCGAACATCGGATCGCCTGCCAAAACCACTTGAGCTACCAAAGTTCCTACCTTCGTTATATTAAAGTATGCACCTTGCACAATTTTAATTACGAATTCGATTTTAAAACTAGTAAACCTTACGTAATATTTTAATCATATCATTTTGACTGACTAGATTTTTTTATTAAAAATTATATTCGATGTGATTGATATTTGTTGACAGAAATAAAATTGTAAAATTCTGGTGATACACCTGGCATTCTCTTAACTAAATACTACATTTGGTTTAATTAAGCTAAGATGTGTTTTTTATAAGGAATCTAGTGGCAAAGAATACCAACAAAATACTTTTCTACGCCTACTTAAAATTTATTAGCAATCTAAGTAGGATTTTGTAAAACAGTAACAGTGGTGGTTCTATTACCTACCTACCTACTATATTTATTATTATTACGGTTACATATAAAGGAATGAATTCAGTCAAAACTAGTACATTTAATAATTACTTTAATTAGTTTTACAAACACATGTATCAACTAGACATTCACCGTTAAAACGTAGTATTTATTAATCGTTATAAATAAATATACAGCTCCTTCGAAGACAATCGCTGTTGCTGGATATCTTTAGGTGATTTACCTGAAAAGAAAAAAAACTCGTTAATTTATAGTCCTGGACATTTGCCAAGCATTTCAAACAGTTGTCCAACTTGGTCTAGCCGCAAAATGAATGAAACAACGGCGTTTCATTGCTCGGTTATCAGGGTGATAGGCTTAGTGATAGACAATATAAAACTCATTTATAACCTGTCATGATGAGGCGTACTAAGGCGTATCCCGATAGACTCATTTATCACACAATCCAATGGAGAGAAATCTCAACAGTTTTAGAGTATGGAATTTGAAATTCTCTATTTGAAAATGACTTTTAAATTCTCAATATAATTGTTTTAGAGTGTGACTAAAGATTGTATAAATCATTTTTTTATTTATATATTTACGCCTTTTATCGAATCTTAACGCTACTTGCTACGGTCCTGACATAACAATGCATGCTCCTCGGTTATGGGGACTTTTTATTAATCATGTAACTATTGAAAGACGTGAGCAGTTGTGAACAGTGCTGGCCTAGTGGCTTCAGCGTGCGACATAGGTTCGATCTCCGGCTGTGCAACATTGGACTTTCTTTCTATGTGCGCATTAAACATTCGCTCGAACGGTGAAGGAAAAGTCGATGGCGTACCTTACAAGAGGCTGATCACCTACTTGCGTATTAGATTGAAAAATTATTATGAAACAGATTCAGAAATCTGAAGCCCAGACCTAAAAAGGTTGTAGCGCCACTGATTATATTATTAAAAGACGAGCTCATTTGCAAGTTTTTTTTAATAAATGAACAAGTAGTTTAAAACACTTTTATTCTATATATAAAACTCTCTTATATTATATAGGTACCTAAATCTAGGTGAAATTAATACAATTAATATTTACCAATGTAATTCTTCAAATACAAGAAAAAATTCGTTTTCATATCTGCTATGCCATAGCAGCTATGGTGTTGCTAATTAGAAATTAGAGTTATTATGCTGAATCACAGAATACTAATTTATTAGGTCAGATGTACTGAAGTTGAAAAATATTTTGAATGAATTATTTCATTATTTTTTGTATAACTGAAAATAAACCAAAATATTTTGGTTTGTAAAGCATTGATATTTGTGTCATAACCTACAAAATAACACATATATATGAAAGAGTCTTCATGCCTATATGTCATCTAACATCTTGACTTTATGTTAAATAAAAACTAAACTACGATAAAGAGTAATGGCGGTATAAACATAAATTGATGTTCTTTAAAATTTCTAAAATAAAAAATATAAAAATGCCTGTATTAGACTTAAAATTAATGACCACGTATAATTTAAACATTCATTGCATCTCAACGATTAATGCGATACTATAAACGTAATAAGGTTGTTGACTTCATAATGTCAATGACCTCTTATCTCCGGTTAAGTAACAATTATCATAAGTTAAATTAAATTCTATATTTGAAATTACCATCGACTCCGCCAATCTATTTTAGTTCTGTTAAGAATATAACAAGAGAAATCACATGACTCCTATATTAGCCAGCAATCTGACGCAGACGTCGGAAAAATAAATTTAAAGTATATCCGAACATTTCAAAAGACTTTACGCATGAATACTGGCATTTGTCTTTTTCATTGAACTATTTACAGCTAATTGGATATTTCAAATACCGATGTGTCGTGGTGCCGGGTTTATTGTTACATTCTCTACCTAGTAAGATTAATTTATTTAAATATATTACAATAAATAACAATAAAGAAATACTAGAGCTAATCGTGTAAAGGATTTATTGTGGTTGTTACTTATCGTGATTTAAAAACTAATTCTTCTAATTTTTAATATAGCAATACTGTTACACAGTTTATATAAATTTTATACGAAGGGTGATGACCTGACTTAAAAAGTCACCTCCTAACAATAATTTGACAGTTCCGTTTTGTAAATTAATCGTGTGAAAAACTAACGTATTGCGTCAGGCAACGCTTATCGAAATGATCACGCGGTGGAACGACGCAAGATGCGCGGGCGCGGCTGGTGCGTGCCGCGTGACGCTTGATGACGCGCTCGCCACAGATCATAAACCACTATGGTTTAATATTGTGAAAGGTTTCACAACTAATATTATATTAATATTTCTTTCTTATATTATATAAAATTATTTGCGATATAATATGATATATTTTAGTATTGCGTAACGATTTAAAATCTTTCAAATCTACGACAATACAAATACACTACAAATAGCAGATGCTTTTACAACAAGTGCGTTATTAATATTAATCATGTACCTAAGGGTAAGATTCAGAGTCGATAAGCGTTAAGTTCGACTCCCAAATGTCAAATACGTTATTGACATACGGAAGTCACACTTAGCACAGCTAAGTCTCGTTTTTTAAAATCAGTTTCTTGCAACCCTTTTGAGGCAATCACCTGAGTAAAAAATCCAATGAATTATTTTTAAATTGTTTCGGAAGTAAATATAGCAAATGTTCTTAAAGATATATATATTTAGTGCACACATACGAATTATAAAATATATCTTTTAAAGGGCAACGCACTCGCGAGCCTTCTAGCATTGAGAGTGTCCATTGGCGGCGGTATCACTTAACATCAGGTGAGCCTGCGGCGCGTTTGCCCCTTGTTCTAAAAAAACATTACTTCTTAATTAGATGTGAATTATAACTCAACAGTTCTAATAACGACCAACCAGGCTCCAAAAGATAAACCACTTCTTATATGGAAATTGTATTCGTTTTATACAACAAACTCCCAAGCGAAATTAGAGTAAATAACTTCAAAGCCCTAGTTAAACGTAAATTAATCAATAAAGCTTTTTATAAATTTGACGAATAGGTACTTAAATGATCCTAATCCTTGGGATTGATTTGCTCCAGTTCAAACAATTTGTATGACTCAAGACTTAGCGATTAAAAAGAGTGGCGGAAAGTTTCTTGCCAGTTCTTCTTACCCGCTCTACGCCCTTGACTTGCGAACTGGTAGTAAATGTAAATTTACAATTAATTCAACTTGTTTTTTGACGTTCATAAATGTACTTGTTTACCTATATGCATAAAGATATTTTGAGTTTGAGTTTGAACTAACTACTCTGAGTACGGCCGTCAGTGTAACACTGTACGACTTGGCTTGACAAAAACTTATTTTAAGATGGAATTCATAACACCTTTGATTGTCATCTGCCAGATGTCTGTCCAGAGTTGTTGACTGAATCGCACGATCTAAATGCTTCTCGGAATAAATAGGTTACAATATTCAAGTATATTAAATAAATCGACGTCGTTTCGTACTGATTCATACAAGTTGAAAGGCGTATCACTGATGAGTTAGGAATTTATTTTAAGTAGCTTCAGATACACAACCTAACTTTTGACGTTTCAATAGGCCTGGTGTCTGCTTAAAAAGTGTGTGTTTAACAGATAGATCATTACAGTAAAAGTGCGAATAAAATATAGAATATTGGATGTACCCTAAAACTGTTTCACGGAAACAAAAACGATATTATTATTTATTTTTTTCTTGATAAAAATTTGCCAACGCTCGACGCACTGATACATTACAAGTACCTATAGACAATCATGACATACGAGTACGTGAAGAGATAATACAAATAATTATACAAATTTCTTCTGTACAAACATTACCTGTCCACATCGTATCCCTAACTTTAATAATACCTACTAAATGACGTGACTGATCATAAATTAAATTCTTAAATTAAATTATAATGATTCACGTGCACTTTTTATATTTTTTTTTTCATGTATCCTTTATTAGTTTAGTTTGTTTTTTGTTCCTGTTTAGTTTCTTTTTCTGAACAACTATTTGTAATACATGTATTTTTGCACTTCTTGCCTACCTTATGTAATTTAATACATTTTTTTTTCTTTTCTCACAGTGGTTGCCTGGAAGAGATCGCTCGAAAGCGATAAGGCCGCCAGTTGCCTTTCCTTTACATGTAATTTTGTTAAATTTTTATATCATAAAGCAACAAAGTGTAAATAAATAAATAAATATTAAACAAAACAATTAAAATTACAGAAACTAAACGAAAATCGATTTTAAAGTGTGAGGGGAGCAAATATATCCAGGCCTAACTCATGTATCAGAATGCGCAATCTGGTCATCGGTGAGCTTGGACCAAACGCGTTCTTTGGAATGGAGGGACAAATGGAATGATGGGATGTCTAGGGTATCTATCTAGAGGGTACACGCAATATAGATTTTGATAAAATGTTGGGGCAATAAAACTGATTTTTTTTATCATACATGACAGCAGATAAAATGATTTCCGAAATATCATACGAGAAAAATACCAATAAACTAAGAATATAGAACCTATGGAAGTTATTTATTTATACTTTATTACCTTAATCAAAAACATAAACATAACAAAAAAAAGCAGGTTACAAAAGTTATAAGGCAATGGGCGGCCTTATCGCTAACAAGCTATTTCTTCCAGGCAACCCTAAAGTGGAACAATAAAAAGAAGTTACTTTCATGTTACTAACTAATTTGAATCGTAAATATTATGTATTACCTTAAACCGTCCACCTAGAAGTTACTTTTTATCTTAATAAAGTTGTTAGCATCTACTCTTGCTATAACATAAATACGCGTTTATGTTCAGCAAAATAAACATTTAGATATCTAAGTTCATTACAGCAACTCGCCCAACAAATATTAATTTATATCCTATACTTGATAACCTAAACAATGTCACGGGCAACATTATTAAAATGCCCTTTAAACAAAAACTCCATAATTAAAAGCTCATAAAAACTAAGTGGATGCATGCTAAGTAGTCATTATATCCGTTAGCTTTCGTTATGTTCTGTTTAAACTTAAACGGTCCAATTATGAATGAAAATTACATTGTTTTCACTTAAGGCAAAATAAAGCTTCATGTCGTAAAACACCTGTTTTCGTAATTATTATAGATCGTGAGTATCAATTAAGAGAAAATACATTTGATTAAATTATACTGGGGCGTCACTGCAATTATATTTATAACGTGACCAATGACCATGTGCGACATCCGTTACGGAGACACATTTTTGCGTCTATATCGTAGAATTTATTTAATTTGCCTAACTGATAATATTACCAAAGTAGGGAAGGTCGGGACCCTTCGTACGGTTTTCACATTTTATTTTTATTATTTTATTTTTCCATGAATCAATCATCTGCAAGCTTAAATTTATAGTCTAACTATCTGAGATTCATATAAGAAAATGACAAATGATTTCATCTGATGGTTCAACCATAATTATGATTTAAACTAAATCTGGAAAACGTACGAATCTACCCCATCAACGGGGCACCTTCGTACAGTGTTGAGGGTACCTTCGTACGCTGTGGGGTAGTTCCGTACGTGCGATTAAAACGACACATATAAATCAAAATTCATTTATTAGCAATGAAATTAAACACAAAAAATAAAGATTTAACTTCTAATAAACAAAAAATAAAATACTTTAATTATAGTGAACAAAAATTACATAGCTTTTCTTAAGAAAACCAAAATTTAATTAGTTAGGTATCTTAAATTTAGAATCACATTCTTTAATCTTTGGTGCGGATTAGCACTTCTTATTTTCGGGTGTGGCAGTATAAATTCGTGGTTCCTGGCGTGTCATTTTGTTTGTTTTATTACTTCTTACAACATGCGTATAGAGTCGAAACCCTTAAGGTGTCAAAACTGACTTCGAAGGAACTACTATTTGATGGATTGGTAAATTATTCAAAGCATCTGGTTCACATGCATCAAAATCAACCTTAATAAAGATAATAAAAATAGGTAATAAAAAATACATCGACGATAGCAATGATAGCAACACAGGACAAAGTTAATGGAAATATTAGAGCAATTAGCACACTAACACAATCTTTCCTACCTACCAGAGGGTTTAGTCAAGATGCCTTATTATTATTTGTATGTAGCAAGTCGAAAACTTAATTTGTATGAAAATTACAGTTCGTGTCGACAAAATATTTTCATACAAATTTAGTTGTACAATTCGTTCAAATGTGCCCCATCTAGTGCTGTCCGAAAGTACCCCACTAACTGAATAACAACAAAATATAACTTATTTTAATATTAATAGGAAAACGTCATAAATTAAGTATTGAACGTATAAGTATATTTTGCTAGTTACTGATAGAATACTCTACACGAAAACTTATTTTATCTACGGTAACAAGAGACAAAAACATTGATCAAAAAATTACTTACCGAGCGCGAAAACACTCATGCTGTAACTTCATTCTCATGGTGCGAATTTCGCGAAACTTCGATTATGTATAGTTCGTACCTCGACTCATGCACACATACAAAAACAAGACTGTACTTTGTTTCGTTAGTTTTATTTCGACTGTATGAATGTGCCCCGCGTACGAAGGGTAAAATCTTCCCTATATTATATATATACATATATACTGGTGTGGTCATATATTATATTAAAAGAAACAAAAAAGGCGCCATGGAGCATTTCCGCGAGCTCCAAGTAGGCGATTGGCAAGGGCTCTATGTGCAGATTACAAGTCTTCTTTAATATCTCTAAGATCTAATATATAAAATTCTCGTGTCACAATGTTCGTTCCCATACCTACTCCTCCGAAACGGCTCGACCGATTCTTATAATTTTTTTTATGCATATTCATTAAGTCTGAAAATCGGCTACTATCTATCTTTCAAACCCCTCAGTGATAAGGGGTATCCACCCCAAAATATTTTTTTTATATTTTCGACTATTTTTTTTGTGATACAACATACAAAAATACATACAACCCTTAATTTTTACTCCTCAACGATCCACCCCTATTTTTTATTGTAGATAGTTATTTTTATTGAACTAAAAAAAATGTTTCCTAGAAATAATATAGATGGCAAAACAACGTTTGTTGGGTCAGCTAGTAATGTATAGAATACATAAGTAAACTTAATACTGTCTTTGTTTTTTTTAAGTAATAGGAGGCTAGCGGGCAGGAGGCTCATCTGATGTTAAGTGATACCGCCGCCCATGGACACTCACGTTGCCAGAAGGCAAGTGCGGCTTTTAAATTCTACACAACATAATATGTAGTTTCAAATTGTTGTATTTGAGCATCATTTATTTCTACGTAACTCTTACAAAACTACTACTATTTCTAAAATTCATCATAAGAATGCTGAAATCCTGAATTTATTTTCAATTTTATTAGAATATATATGTCCAGCCGAGACAGACTGGTCGATAAAGATTGCTAGATAATAAAAAAACTATGGGTATAAAATAAAATGTATTACAACGCATTATGAATTATTATAATAAGCTTTACATGTCGTGTTGCAAATCGTATCAGGCATTTGTCAATGAAAGGTCGTTAAGATTTAATGTTAATTATATTATCTACTATGCACGAGCAGTGTTGGCCTAGTTGCTTCAGCGTGCGACTCTCATCCCTGAGGTCGTAGGTTCGATCTCGTGCTGTGCACCAATTGACTTTCTTTCTATGTACGCATTCAACATTCGATCGGTGCAGGAAAACATAGTAAGGAAACCGGCTTGCCTTAGACCCAAAAAGTCGATGGCCTGACAAGAGCCTGATAATCTACTAATAGATTGACAAATTATCATGAAACAGATACAGAAACCTATGGCCCAGACCTAAGAAGGTTGTAGCGCTATTGGTTTATTTTAATTTTATTTACCTATTAAAGAAATAGCAATGTTTGTATAATAAAAAGAACATTAATTACACATATTTATTGGAACGTGCGGTACAAAAATTCAACGCTGAAGTATGAATTGTAAGAACTATGTAATAGTCGACAGAATTCAATAATATAGGGAAATAGACGACGCCGATGTATCAACTGCTAAACACAGATGGCGCAATTTACAAAAGAAATTAATTGTCAAAGCAGATCACTACGTTGGCGATATTTTGCCAATTATTAATAACTATTAGTTTAATCACAATCAGTACTGAGAATTACTAAGTACGATCAGTTTGCTGTTTGAAGAACGTGGTCTAGAAAAACTGCCCAAGAAACTCAACAGAAAATAGTATTTAAATTCTTGTATGTTATACCAGAAAAGGATTTAAAATTCTTATGTTTTTTAAAGAATTCCTCTGACTGTCCGTTTGTTAGGTTTTTGGCTAAAATAGTTTAATTTAGAAAGTCTTATGTGTATAATTTTAATCGAAATGGACTGAAATATGACGATAATTGTTATAGAGATCGCATCTTACAAAAACTTTGTAATTTTTAATAACTTAACATTTCAACTTCTTAAAGAAGCTGGGATGTCATATAAACAGTACAGTGAGTCCATTTAATATAATAGAATATATAAATAGACCTAAATGTAATTCGTCTCTACCTTATCAACGACACTATTTTAATTTTCTCACAGCTTTTTCACGGAAAGAAATTAATGGCGTATTTTTGTACCTTTATTCAACGGAGACTCTTACTCAAATTAAAACTACGACCACTCTTTATCTTTTCATTACATAAGACTCAAAGAACTTTATCGCTCTCAAAGGCGAGCGCGAAATTATACTCTGTAAAATTTACGTACATTCAAAAATATTGTATATGAATACGCCTGAAAGATAAGCGATAAAGTTGCTGGAGTCCGCGGTAAAAATTCCCCAAACTAAAGTGAGGGAAAATTCATAACGCGCTTACCAGTTCGCCTCACCTGTCTCGTTAAACTTCGGAATTTTTAAATTAAATTCTGAATACCATCGAGTCGACAAAGTTGCGAATTCTTAAAATTCGTATCATAATTAATCTTGCCTTAGTTTAATAAACAAAGAAGGCTTCTAATTGTTAATTGGATGACGAAAATTATAATTGCAGGTGCGCTGAGAACATTCGACAACTATCCGACCGCTTTCAATGCAAAATATTAATTTCCCACGGCAACAGCTAAGTGATTACAAGAACTTCGAAACACTTCATTTACTTCGGACCCAATTAATTTAACTACTGGTAATCAAATATTTAATATTGTATAACGAAAAAAACCAAAGCCTACAAATCCGAACCACTAACGGTACTCGTACAGGTAGAAGTGGGAATCGCTTCTCGGCTTTAAGCGAATGTGAGACAAATTGTATGTGAATGACTACTACAGCTCAGGTAATAAAAACACGTAGATCGATGTATGGTATATGATAATATATTGTTGGAAGTTGGAGAAAGCGTTCAATTGCTTTGATTTCTTGTAAAATCTGTCGATGTCGTAACTGACCCTTACACGGACGACGTCAGCGAGGTAGGACACCCAACGCAATTTTGTACTATGTTATTGATTTTTACCGCCCGGTGGGCGGGGCCAAACCTGTGCGAAAGGGATCACGCGATTGCCCCTTCATTAAATCAGAAGAGAAGCCTTGATTTCTATTCGTACAGTTTCTAATTAAGGACGTACCCATTAACCAACTATTTAAAATAGGCAAAGCTCTTAGCTGCAGAAAATTATTGTGGTCATAAATTCGCTAAAATTATTTTGTGATGTAAATATTCTCACTTCTGTTAGAGAGATTTCAATGTCTTCATGTCGATGTCAACGGATAATAATAACATTGCGTAATTATTGTTGCTTGTTTTGTAGGAAAGCCATTAAAATTGTCGACTAAACGCAAATAGTCAATTTTACTAGCACTAAAGTCCAGTACCCATGAACAATTACTTTAATCGCGAAGTTTGCGCGAAACTTTTCAATAGCGCAGCTAAGTTCTCATTACTGTACAAACGCAAACTTCTTAGAATACGATTAGTAATGTGTTTTCCTTTGTGTCCACAATCTAGACTTTCAAATGCTTTCGTTGACTATAAATTCTAGCATTTAACTGCCATAACTGCGCTGAATAACTTTATTCTAAATGTACCAATTAGTCTTAATTTAAAGATTAGCAAATGAATTATCTTGTACAACTAGAAACATAAATTTCGTGAAGTGCCTAAACACAAAAGCGTGTATCAATGATTTTTATCCTCTCAGTTCTAAGAAATTTCTAAGTCTTCAACTGCGAAAGTGAGAAAACTGCAAATCATGTTCTGGAAAGTTGGTAGATTGTGTAGTTAAAATGTTCTAGTGACATTTCGCTGAGTGCATCAGTTCAGGGCTACAACTTAGGCTGTGCACACGTTTAACATTGAGAGCGGGTTGAGATTTGGATGGATTAAAAAGTATATATTATAATTATATTATTATGACAGGTACGTAATTGTCTTGAAAAATAAAACAAATTGTGTTTCTAAAAATATAGATTTCTGAAAATCGAATTGAAATTATTATTGTATGAATTGAATAAAAGTTATATTAGTCATGATATATTTTTTTCTGAAAGAGTCATTGTAAAAATATAGATTTCTGAAAAAACTTTCCGTTGAAATTATTAATGTATGAATAAAAGTTATATTACTCATGATTTTTTTCTGAAAGAGTCATTGTAAAAATATAGATTTCTGAAATAACTTTCCGTTGAAATTATTAATGTATGAATATGTTTCAAAAATATTATTTCTTCTCAAATAGTTATTTTTATTTTGGTCACATTCAAAACAGTTGTTTCTATCTCAAATCCAAATTAATACCATAACAGCTTGCATATTTGATATGCCTGTTTAATACAGAATGTACGGTTTATTGATACTGATAGGTTAACAGAACTTATTACTTATTTTTAGTCTATGGTTTTTGTTGCTGAAGTTCCGAGAAAAGCTGTCAATGAACTTGATAATTGAATTTAAATTTTGAATTACAAAATCGCTACGCTTGTCGCCTCATTTGAAACACCTCCTTTAGAGGACGCGAATCGAGACGGCCGCGCGCCCGAGATCGTGTCGCGAGTACAATACTGCTCTCAATTCTGACCTGAAATCTGCATAAATAACAACCATTATACCCACATCTATTTCCTTCTTCAAAAATTAAAAATCTTCATACTAGAAAATACCGGGAAATGATAGCATTTCTCAAAATTAACTCTTAATTATAAATGTTTGTTACGTCAAGCACAATTTTCATCAATTGTAGAAACTTGTCGAATCCGACAGTTGCATAAAATGAGCCAATTCAATTCTCTCTACTTCATGGAATTATTCATTTATCTGCGAGCAATCGAATTTACCGTAAGATCTATTACATTTCAGGACGCTATATTATTGATAGATGCAACTAGAATATGAACTATTGTTTGAAGTAATTTTATTATTTTATTTATCATTGTTATTGGTAACAAAACCTTTCACGGCTCGGTGGAAGAAAGTAACATTTGGTTTCAACATTTTATACTCTTTTTTTATAGAACATGGCTCACCTGATGTTAAATAATACCGCCGCCCATGGACACTTTCAATGCCAGAATGCTCGCGAGTGCGATGCCGGCCTTTTATGAATTGGTACGTTCTTTTCTTGAAGTCGTCATTAATATAAAAAATAAGATTATATCAGCGTAAAGTCTTATAAATAATTATCTAAATAAGTGCAATGTTAGAAAAACACTTTTTTAACGGATTTGAAGTTGTGTTTTATTATATTTTTACAATTATTTTAAATTTAACCGACGTTTAAAATTATGTAAAATAATTGTAAATTTATAATAAAACATAACTTCAAATCCGTTAAAAAGTGCTTTTCTATGTCTAATAGTTATGTCAATAAAAGACAATACTAAATGCAATATTTACATAACCGTACAAAATTAATAATCTGAGTTCCATTGGAGGAGATATAATATAAAAACTATCTCTAAAGAGATGTTTACGTCACTATGAAACAGAAATACGCAAATAAGAATATTATTATAGGTTAATAGAGAGCTGTCAAGTATTTCCATTCAATAACAGCAAAGAAATGGGCGGTCAGTGCAATCATAGCTTTAAATAGAGGAAGTATAAATGCAGACATTATTTATCCACAATTCCAGTTATTTTCCGCCACCCTTCACCACCCAGCACCCACTTACCGCGTAACCGACATAGGAAAGTACCTATTTATTAATCACAACGATCTATACCAACTTGTCAACATGCTTTTCAGTTTTACAGACCACATTTTCGCCGCTAAGCGTGACATCATCGGGGAGGCTTTGTTGATGAAAACCTAACTAAAAGGTAGTCGGAATCTTCATTTCAATTCATCGAAGAAGTCTCGTTAATCATTACTTTTTCATAAAATTTTTGGTACACTGTATTTAATACATATAAAAATAAAAATAAACAAATCAGTGGCACTACAACCTCTTTAGGTCTTGGCCTCAGAAATCTGATTTCTGAATCTGTTTCATGATTATTTTTTAATCTAATAGGCAAGTAGGAGATCAGCCTCCAGTGCCTGACACACGCCGTCGACTTTTTGGGTCTTAGACATGTCGGTTTCCTCACAATGTTTTCTTTCACCGTTCAAGCAAATGTTAAATTCACACATAGAAAGAAGTCTATTGGTGCATCCGGGGATTGAACCTACGACCTCAGGTATGAGAGTCCCACGCTGAAGCCACTAGGCCAACACTGCTCAATACATATACATACGTCAATAAATAATAGACGTGATAACATATTTTAAAATGGGTCGGTCACATTGCAAGCGTTCGTTATGACAGATGGGTCAAATATTCCTTATTAATGGCCCAGTGGGAAGAAACCCACCAGGAACCTGGGAAAACGAGAAGAGATAGCGGAGAAAGAGTGGAAAATAGTAGCGAAGATGAGGGCCAATTGGAAGAATTTGGCGAAGGCCATCAGTACGCTGGAGGTGATGTATTAATAATACACGCAATGTGATAAACTTAATGTTAATTTATTATAGTACTCGAATACTGGTTATTTTTATTTTTATTACGTCAATAACTCTGTGAGAAAATGAGCCTTGAGTTTTAACCACGAACAGTCTACATAAAACAGATTTTCTTATATTTCTTTATATATTATCAAAAATATCAAATATCAAGCAAGCGATAAATTAATCACATACCCCATATTGCTCATAAATCACCCTCACCCGGGTAAAATCCTTCGTCATTTAATAAAACTTTTTAAACTGCGATTAGTCCATACATTTTTCACGTGAGAGCTAAAAGGGTCGCGCCATCTAGTGAGGCGTATAACTGAAAGCATCGCGGCCGTTTTATTGTTTACCAAAACAATGGTCGACCTCTCGAAGTCATTAACCTACGGAGCCTACCTAGAGCCTCGGTTTGGTGTCACTCTTAGTAAAATATGTGCAAGTTTTAACAGCCCGATATATTTTATACAAAAGAAACAGTTTATTGTAATACGTAAAACATAAATGTTGTTCATACACCTTTGAATATTAATGTTACCTAATAATAATAACATACATATATAATAATTTATTTCCAACACACAAATATACGTTAAATATAATAATTAAAAATAAAACAAATAATTATAAAATTAAAACAAATTTAAAAAGAGTGTTCCTGTGGCAGTGTACCTTTAATGCTGGCAGCATTACCTCGCTATTGCGATACTCTTTCGTTGAGCGAGGAAAGCACTAACTCTGGAGTCACCGGTACTGCCAGGCACCAATTTAAATCTTCAATTAATTGTTATAATATATATTTTAAAATAAGAGTATTTTTTCATTTTGGAAAAAGAAAATCCTATCGAGTTAGTAATTAATGAGTAAGTATTAAATATTAATAGTTGTTGTTTGAATTCGATTCACACACGTTTTGACGGACTTGAAACCAGGACATACAATAAAACAGTATCTTATAAAATTTTGGCACAATCCGAAGGGGGCTGAAAATTGTATAATTTTATTATTCCGCAAAGAATCGAACGTGGCCGTAAACTTAGAAGTAGGGTCTCCCATAGTAATTATATAAGATATCGTTCGATCATAAAATATATATTTATGTGAATTGTAACCTATTAAAAGTTTTAATGTTTTCTTTTATTTATATTTTTGCCTTTTTTCGCCATCATAGTAAAAATTCTTGAAGGGTCATATAACCCCTTTTCTGTGTGTTAACCAGAGTTAGTCGACAGTTAAACACGATGAACGGAAATAACTTAATAATATGATACAGAAATCATTCATTTTCAGGTGTTAATTTAAATTTTTATCAGTAAGCCACGAAATGCAATACCGTCGCTTGACATGTTGACTTTATAATTTGATACTGGATGTTGATTTTTATCAATATTTAAAAGTCCTGACAATACTCGAAATATAAAAAAATACATATTTCAAGTAGGTAGATTCAGTGGGACCATGGACTAAAAAGGCAGGCAACGCACTCGTGAGCCCTCTGGCATTGAGCGTGTCCATGGGCGGTGTCACATCAGGTGGGCCTCCTGCCCATTTGCCTCTTGTTCTATAAAAAAATCGTCTAGAGCAGTGTTTTCAAAACTTTTTTGTTCCATGCCCTAAGCCTTGCTATGGCATAGCAAGCCCCCTTATAAATTACATAATATATAAATTAAAAAATTAAATTGTTCACTTAAGCAACTTAAGTGATAGGTTTTAGGAAGAAATTACTAGGAAATTGTTAAAGTAAGTAAATTTTCATAACATATAATGAAAAGCTGATATTCAGATAAGTTTCGAATAGCCCCCTTAACAATCAAATTGAAACTCTGGACTAGAGGATCATGGGGGTACTGTACGTAAAAAGTATCACCGCAAATCAATTCGTGAGATTTCAATTATATGTAATTTAAAATAACACAAATATTTATTTAGGATAATATATTGTTCTGTATTTACAGAACTGTAAAATGTTGAATAAATTAGTACCAGACTACAACACTTTCCAACGAGAAACATTTGATTTTTAACATGAATTTCTACTTTAAATTAAGGCATAAAAATGGACGGCTTAATTTAGTGTGTCACAACGTGCTGAAGGACGCCTGATCGGACAATTCTGCGAGTTGCTTGACACCTGATAACCCTACTCAAGTACACACCAGAATAAAGGAAAAAAGTGTATGCTAAGTAGCCATGTTTCTTGACAAGTATAGTTTTAGATACTGAGACTTGAAAATGAAATGCAACCTAATTGAAAGTGTATTATTATTATATCCTGTGGACATATTGTGGCTATATAATATTGAAACCAATGCATTCTCTTACAACCAATACAAAGTCAACGATTACATTAAAATTACAAAAATGGATTTTGTATATTTTAAGTTACGTATCTACCTTATCTATAAATTAATGTCGTTAGTGTAAAATCTTACGTTTAAAATTAAGTTATAGATTTCAATGCTTTCATTTTTCGTATACAGTGTTCTGCGATACCGTCACACTCACATCCGACGCTGTCCGTTACCATTCCTATAGTGAGGACGAATTCAAACTTCGAAACGAACTTAAACGAAACTATCACTGACATTCCGGAAATAGCTGAGGTTGACATTTGACACCAAGAAAACAATCTTTGTTCGTGCGCCCCTGACAATGTGACAATGTGCACTCGGCTTAGCTATGTTTGTAGTGTTTTGTTTTGTTTCAAAAAAAGAATAACCACTTTCAAATATAGAAGACCGCGTTGAAGAATATTTTTAAATGTACCTCATTTAACGAATTAGGTATTTTAAATATCAACAAAACGAAAACTAATCTTAAAAGAATAAATAAAATTCTGTTAAATTGAATATGTATAATAATTTCTAATAAAAAATCTACAATCTTTAATCACTATCAACTGTATTCCCAATATTATTCCAAAAAAATGCCTATTTTTAAACTGTTAACTAAAAATCATGCTGACGTTACAAAGGAAAGTTCAAAGGCCAAACAAGAGATTTCGATCGCTCTTTTAATACGCTACGAACTCGACTGTTTTCTATAGTCTACGTCACATACGATAGAAAAGTAAATCCATTTATATTGACTTCATTATTTATATTAGAAATATTACAAAGAGAAAAAAATTTATAAAATCAAAAACAAATTAATTTCAAAAATTCTTAACAATTAGAATGTCATATTAGTATTATTCATTTCCAAAATATCATAAGTCACTAGTATACAAAACGTTATTCAAAAAATAATAATAATAGCGAAATAAAAACAACATATTGTTAATGATTTAAAAATAAATAACAATTGTTATGTTTGTAATTTGTGTTTATGTACGGTTTCGTAATAGAAGGAGTAATTTCAGAAAACCTTCATATTATCCGTGTATTATGCGCATTGTATAGTCTCTTGAATATGGATGACTATTGCGTCACACGTAATGCAGTCTGTATAGTCTTGTGACTGACACTCTGAAATTTAATTAAATTAAACCTCATTCATTTACTATACAAATATTTTTTACGCCTGTTTGACAATTGACATTACTCAAATTTACAACCGGCCAGTACGTTTTAATGTTAGAATATAATAATCTATGATTACCATAGATAAGCGTTAAATGAAATAAGGACACTACACACTTTAATAGACATAATAAAAACAATAGCATTATATGAAATGTTTCGTTTAAATTAAACAATAATTCTGCCTGAAAACTAAAAGACAATTTAGCTAGTAAAACTGGAATTGGTTACTTGAAAATAGGCCATGCAGAAACATAAAACCAATTTCATCTCCCACAATACACCTAGTGTCAGTAAATGACGCAAAGCTTTGTGGCAGGACTTGGCGAATATAATTCGGAACATACCGTCCTACCTTTATCGAATTGTAATAATTTAATACGACGCTTACCTATCGAATTGCTGCCAGAAAATGAAGTTATGCATGATTGTACCTACGCCAAATGTATTAATAATTATTAGGATATTAAGTTTATTTTATTAACGATGTCAAGGATTTTCAATGCTCAGTTTGTTCATAAATTAACAATGATAATTAATATTTATTGAATAGGTTGCAAAAAATTATATTATATTTTTAAATTGTGTTTTTGTTGGCTTAATTTTGATTATATAGATTGACAGCCATTGTCAATTCGTGTTTCCGGCTCGAATACAGACTATTAAAATAAATTCACACAGATAATCCTCCTTCAGTTCTTTTGATTTCGGAAAAAGAACACAACTAATGCCGATGGATGGTTATTCACTGAGTTAATATTATTATGTATCTATTAAATAGTTGTTTTATAGAACTGTAAGTAGCACAGGAGGCAACAACGTGGGAAAGCGTTTACAATGTGCAGGATACAATATGGAGCGCGATACAAAAGATAGCAAACAATACTCATCTGTACAGTGAGCTAGTCACCACGATCGCTTACATTGCCGTTTTTGTATATAGGGGGCGATATATCGATTGACGTTTTCTTAATTAAAACAGCTTTGTGTAAAAAACAAGAATGCATCTACGCAGTCTGTTAATTAGTGGTGTCATGACAATTGACATTGACAGATTGATAGTTTTTAATGTACCCTAATATAAAATTAGTTTGCTTGGGGATACGGGAGATAAAAACAACGCCAGTTTTGACATTTGACATCTTTCTACGTGTGTTGAAAGACAGTTAATCAATTAAGTCAGTTGAAATACTTAGTGTTTATATGACTACGAATTTCAAGGCGGCAAATATCTATTCAGACAGGTCATTGACGTAAGTAACGAAGATAAGTAGTGCGCAGACACATCTTTTTGTCTCTCATAATAGCTGTCCTGTGGACGGATCTGTTTGATGACCGGAGTATCATGATTCATTTCATCATCGTCGAAGCAGAATACGAAATTTCAGTTGTATCACCTGGAAGACCGTCGGTCCACAACTTAGCGGTTTTTAAGCAGTTTTTACCAGTTTTTTTTATGTGGAACCAGCTGCCCACTAAACTTTTTCCGAACCAATTTGACTTGGGGTCCTTCTAGAAAATAGTGTACCAATTCTTAAAAGGTCGGCAGTACTCGCGCCCTCAGGCATTGAGAGTATCCATGAGCATGAGTATCACTTAACATCAGGTGAGCCTCCTGCCCGGTTGGCCCCTGTTCTATATAAAAAAATTGTAATTTTACAACTTACAGCTATCGCAATGACATTACATGAGCCACACCCAAAATTTAACCCAATCATCAGGTGAACATGAAACTTGGCGATTAAAAAGAGTGGCGGAGAGTTTATTGCCAGTTCTTCTCTTCCGTTCTACGCCCTTGATTTGAGAACTGGCAGTAAATGTAAAATTAGAAGCATTAATATGTATTTCTTTAATGACGAATCACAAGTGTACATTGTGTTACCTACGTGAATAAATGATTTTTGAATTTTTTTTGAATTTTGAACGCGACCGCCAGGTCCCACCAGCTAAACTCAGCATAAGTACCTTGCCTTACGGTGCGTACAGACTATATAACATAACATGTTATACAACATTGCTATACAACATGTTTCAGATAATGTGGACACTGAATGTTATAAAACATGTTATAATAACATGTTATTGATATGTATGCTAGGACGAACCCAGCATCTACGTTTTTGAAGTTGTACTTAGGCTATGAAAAATTGATGAGAGGAAATTTCGGCGCGCACCTATGACACGAAATTGAGTTGAGTAGTGGGAGCGAGATGGGAATAAGACAAACTACAAGTAAAGAAATAGAATATGCGTGAAGTACTTCAGCAATCTAGCTTAGCAGCTTAACAAGAATTTTGAATGACCATGACAATTGACATCTGACAATGACATTTACCTTTTAAACAAATATAGGAGTTTTAATTATTATTGTTTAAAATTAATAATTATATACCTAGTTATTTTCATTATACAAAATATTTGTGAAATAATATAAAATATTTGAGAAAACTGTGCTAACCTTCCTGAGTGCTTCAATACAATTGAGGTTAACTATCCGTATGTATTAGGTGTTGATTAAAACTGAAACATGAACCATTATTCGTTTTTTGGTTTGTTACAGCAACTTTTTAGAAATATCTACGACCCTATATCAATTTGAGAACAAAGATTAAGCACGACTAGGAGAAATGAAGGTGCGAAACAAGAAGTAAACATTTTAATAGACCTGCACTCAAAAAAATGACCACATTATTTAATCAAAACATCAGATTTAATCTAGCAAATATAGGACAGAGACAAACAATTGATTCAGTGGAAGTGCACTAATTGAAACAAAAAGAGTTGTCATCTTATCGCCGTGAAACATCAAAAACTGGAGGTGGAACAAAGCCACCATACCTTCTCGAGACACAATGTTTGAGTAGATTTCAATGAATTTGATTGGAGGGTCGAGGTAGGAATGTTAATTATAAATAATATGGTAGTTCAAGGTTCAACTTTCAGAAGGCATATGCTACAACATTACTTTATTCCCCTACAGGGTAGTTAGAGATATTGTAATACCTCAAACATCCATGTTGCACTTGTGTACCGAAACTCTTCCTGCAGAAGTGAGCCCATTCCCACTTATTGGACTGGGTATAATACACCTTAAACCTGAGTGCGAACATCACCATGATATAAATTAAGATGATTTATATATTCAGGTTATTACAAATAAAATCATTTTGGAAACAATTGATATCCCAAAAGCAAATAAAGCCAAAATGACAAGGTAATAAATCAGTTTTGACATAACTTGAATACTAAAAAGCCAAACAAAGGTGTGCAAAAGTGACAACAAACTTAACAATTTCATTATTTTGTAGGATTAAAGAAAGGTTAAAGAAAATATGTCGAATGAACAACAGATCCCCAAACAACTCCAAAGAAACCTACAAGGAAGACACCGTATTATATTTAAATTATCTCTATCTCTAAATAGAATAAAGAAAGTTGTATCAGGTCTGTAGCATGTGCTACAAATTATATTAAACACATTTATATAATTATATTAATATAAATGTGTTAAAAATTAAAATAATATGTATAAAAAATTTTAATTTTGATGAAGACTTAAATTAAATCTTATTGTTGCAGAAAGCAATATTGGAAAGCCTGTAGATAAACCAAGTAATGATTAATTTAAAATTACAAACCGAAATTTGATGAAGACATTAGAGTCACTTAAAAATAAATAGTATAATGAAAAAAAATTTTTAAAGATAAATATTTTATTTTTAATGTAAGAGAATAATAATAAATATTTATTTAATTAATTTTTCAAATGTAAACTGAACTTATTGACTTTAATGACTCTTTTCCATTTTGATTATTAATTGTAATTAATTATTTGCATGCAATCAAAAACTATTTTTAATAATGCCAAAGAAGTATATCTTAGCGCGTACAGAACGACCCTTTTTTTTTTGTTTTTCTTTTGTTATTTAAAATGGTTAAATAACATTTTATATTGCATTGTTATTCTACTGTACAGTATTGTTTTATGTTATAATGTTGAATAACAAGGTTACATAATGTGGACGTGTTATAAAACACAAGTTATATAATATGTTACATAGTCTGTACGCACCCTTAGTAACGGAAAATTTTGTTTGCGTATTTCATCTGATTTTTGTAGGAAAATGGACTTTCAAATTTAGAATACTTAAAATTTTCAAATGTTCCAGGTTGAATAATGTCTATTTTTGAAGGAAGGAAATCTAAGTGCAATGCTCCGGATCGATAGAGTTAACACCTCAGGGCGTATTTATAGAAACAAGTAATTCGATAATGCAGAAAGTGGAGCCGGCCGCCTTAATCTGTCTGTCACAACTAGATAACAGGAACTTCGCAGTGAGGTAAACTGATTTACAATATTATCGCAGACGCAATATGATTTTAATTTACGTTACAGATGTGTTCCCTTCTCCTACTAATATGTTATATTTCAGTCAATTTATATAAGGCCACCCAACCCTTCATCATTACACTATTTATGTAAGAAAACTATACAAAAATTAGTACTGACAGACAGGCCTCCTTTTTTTAGTTGCAGTGATCAATCTTTCGGTAAAATTATATTAAAATATGTTTGACTACTTCTGAATTTAATTAGTCAACGGCGTCTAAAATCTGAAGCAATACGAATTTTTTAAGGTCAATTACAGCTTAGACACAATTACACTTTGGAATCAATAAGTAAGGAAGTATAAACTAGAGGAAGATTCTAAATTCAAAAAAAATTTTAAGGTGTTGATAACCATTGTATGTGGCCAGTGGTATATTCTAAGTTTAAACATTTCTTGGTTAATTGTAAGGTGTTTATAACCGTTGTATGTGGCCAGTCGTGTATTCTAAATTCAAAAATTTCTTCGTTATTTGTAAGGTGTATAACCATTGTAAGCCAGTGAAAGATTCTAAATCCAAAAATGTCGTGGGTAATCGTATGATGTATATAACCTTTGGCGAGAGATAGATTCTAAATTCAAAAATTCCTTGGTAAAATTTCTTGACAAGACTGCATTGACTTACGAAAATAAACACTAGGGTTCAAGTGCCAACTGAAATTAAATCGTACAAAACACTTTCAACTCCTCTTTAATCAACGCGACAACTTCATGTAAATTGTTTAGTTAATATTCTGTCCGCTAAGCGTTTACCTAACATTTAAGTTTCGTTTTATGAAGGAAATTGCTTGAACTGTATTTTCATTTCTTGCATATACAAGTTAGATATAGAAACAAAAAATGTGTGTCATAAAAACACCAGATTCGCTCCCACAAATCTTGTCGAGAGATTTCTGTATTCTGTTTCTTGATCATTTTGGGTCTAAGCCGATTTCCTGACGATGTTTTACTTACCGTAAGAGCGTTAAATACGCCCATTTTAAGAAAAGTCCATTGTTCTGTACGACATTTTTATAGGCAACACAGCTCTCACCGTACTTCTTTTTTTTAATTTAAAAAAAGAATACCTGTTACACGATAACTTGACAAACGTAATTCTCCAAATAATTAAATTAATTCCACGCGAATAAATCGAAGCGAAAACCTTAAAGTTGAATCAGAAAGTTTCAACAGCAGTGCAGATTCAAGAATATTTCATGATGTCTCAAGAGTAGTTTATAATTGCTATTACTAGTTAAATGCAGTAATTAAGCGGTAAAAGAAAATACGCTTTTAAATTAATGGGCGTGTAAAATTGTCGCTTAACAGTCGCAGAGTTCTGCGTCAGACGGATTACGGGAAGATCATTTTGTATGTTAATAAGCCTTGCACGTGATTCTCTAAATATACTCCAATACCTACTACCAATACCTACCAATATATTTACTGCTAAGAAAAACTGCGGCAGATGGCAAATTTCGCAAGTGTATAGTTGGTTGGACATTTTGACTTGGCAATAATAATTATTTGAGATGTACAAAATCACACGTAAATCACAAAAAAAAATTACAATTAAACTGTTTATATATATTATATTATTTATGATATATTATAGATAGTTAAAAAATAGTTTTCAAAGAATAACACTTGGTGAGAAAATTTAAATTTAAGGTGTTATCGTGTTATCAAATTATCAGAAAATATGCTGTATACTATAAAAATAGTTGCACTGCTAATAAAAATATATAAACCATGTATGTGTATTTAATGATTGGGTCCTTTAAGATTACATATACAAAAAACACTTAAAATACAAAGATATTTAAATAAATACTTTGGCAATATTATACTACTTAACCATGATTTATGTACCAATACGTACAAAATTATACGAATTTTAATGAAACCGGGACTAAGGGGAAGATTTAGATCGACACTAAGCGCTAAGATCTATATTCTCGTCATGAACGCTGTCAAATAAAGAAACAATTGACAGCTCCTAAGACTCCTGGACGTTAAAATATATTAAGATATACGGCAGTCAGAGATGGCATTTCTGAACCTCACCCTAAATATCCCCCTAAAATAACTATACCCATGATAACGCTTTCTACGTGAAAATTAAACATTTACTCCACGATTTATTCCTCTACTGTTAATCGAGTTCTCGCAGTCATTACACCACCACTAGAGCGAGACATAAAGATATTCTAATTTCAAACATTAAATTACAGAGCTTAAAAACCTAATACACTGTTGGAACAATTATCATTAATGGAGTGCCTCTCGGTACAAGATGCAGCCTGTCTGAGACGTGACAGTTCTAGGAGGGTTCCTCGCTGAGTGGGAGGGAAGAACCTTTTGAATTATGGCCGTGGTCTGCCCCGGCACTTATCTCTGCATAATGACGCAGAAATCGGCTAAGATGAACCTGTTGTTATGGATCTGGTGGAGGTAATTAGTGTATTTCCTCTGGCTTTATTGTTTAATCCTGGTCTACATACGAGTGTAATCAGAGTAGTTAATTGTTTTACG
The DNA here is from genome assembly GCA_905332375.1 of Pieris macdunnoughi. Classification (NCBI taxonomy): domain Eukaryota; kingdom Metazoa; phylum Arthropoda; class Insecta; order Lepidoptera; family Pieridae; genus Pieris; species Pieris macdunnoughi. The sequence continues at coordinate 10,444,809 of CAJOBZ010000003.1, read as the reverse complement.
TGATTTTGATTGTTTTGTTATATATAATATTTCATTTTATCTATATAAAAATGTTATGTTGATTTGTGTTCGCTTCAAAAACTCAAAAAGCTTTGCACCGATCGAGCTGAAATTTTATCAAGGTGCAAGCAATCCGCATCAAGGTATTGTTTATACCTATTTTTTTTTCCACAAGTATTGCAAAATTAAACTTATATGAAATGTATTCTATGTTTTGTTTTTCATTTCTCAACAATTCAATCACAATGTGCCATAGCAAAGCGTGGCAGGGTACAGCTAGTAAAAAATAAATATTTAAGATTCTGACATAACTGAGTTATACTTGACCATTCTCAAGAGGAGAAAAAAAATTTAATTTAATTTTAATTTAAAAACCAACTATACTGACCGAAGGATTTCTTCTTAGTAAGTTTAACAAACATTTACATCACTTTCGTATACAGTATGTTATTGTTAAAACAAAAAGCAAAACATTTGTTCCACGGAGATAGAAGTACGAAAACATAAATAAAAGTTTAGCTGTCACTTGAATTGCTTGTTACTGATAGGAACCTAAAAGCGCCCCCTAGGCACAACATCAAAAGACGATATTATTAATTTCAAGTCAAAAATTATATAAAAAACCCAATTATCGATATGATAAATAATTCAATCAAAATCTGTGGAGACTTAGTTGTTGGAGTTGGCCTGAGATATCTATTTACTGTTTTTCTTAAGCAAGAGGTGATCAGCCGTGTCTGGCTGACAGGTGCCATAATTTTTTAGGTCTAAGACATACCGGATTCCTTCGATTCTGACATATACTTTGAAAAGTTGTAATTAGAACAGTGCCTGTTCTACTAAGCCAACACAGCTCATTGATATTTATATAATAAGCAATAATTTATTTAATTTGAATGTAGTAATAGCATAGTATAACGCCCATTTGGTAATTAGAGCACACAGTTTGGATATACGTGACGAGAATGTCTCGTCTAATGGTCAATTAGTAAAACTATAACCTTACAGTAAACCCATTACGTAATAGAATTCATTTGTTTTAAAGGTACAGCTATGCATTATACATACGGAGATATTCGAAGGAATAAAAAGTATTATACGTAGTTGGTCCCAAAGTTCTGTCACTGGCACATTATTTTTAAATTACGAACATGATTTTATAAAAAAATTATTGCATTCTATTTTTGATTGTTTGACTATTGTTTTAAAACAAAAAACATTCACTTTCCGTAAATTTTCAAGATGGAGTGGACATTGAAAGAAAACCGAATAGCTGTTATTGCGTTGCACCGCTGTGGGCACTCGGCGAGTACCATTTTCAAGTTGCTCAAAAATTTAAATATAACGCTTAGGTTTGTGTACCGTACTATTGATAGGTACAATGAAGTCTCCAGTGTTGAGGACAAGAAAAGAACTGGCCGGCCACGCTCCGCAAGGACACCAGCAGTGATCAAAGCTATCAAGGCGCGGATAGCAAGAAATCCTGTCCGAAAACAGAAGTTGATGGCTTTGCAGATGGGTGTCAGTAGGAAAACAGTAAAAAAGGTTTTAAATGAAGATCTTGGTCTACGGGCATACAAAAGAAAGAGTGGGCACCTACTTAATGCTCGTCTAAAAGCAATAAGGCTTAAGAGATCGCGGGGTTTGTTAAAGCGGTACGCGAAAAACCGACACCGTGATATCCTCTTTACGGACGAAAAATTGTTCGATATTGAAGAGAAGTACAATAAACAGAATGATAGAGTGTACGCTAAGAGTTCTGAAGAAGCTGGAAATAAAGTTCCGAGGGTGCAACATGGACATCATCCATCATCAGTAATGGTCTGGTTGGGAGTGTCCTATTACGGGCCAACTGAGGTTCATTTTTGCGAAAAGGGGGTCAAAACCAGTGCAAAAGTGTATCAAGACACGGTTTTGGACCAGCTTGTCAAAGACCTGCCCAGCACGCTATTTTCGGGACATCACTTTGTGTTCCAACAGGACTCTGCGCCTGCACACAAAGCCAAGACCACTCAAACCTGGTTTGAGCGTCAAAACATCGACTTAATTAGACATGAGGATTGGCCTTCCTCCAGTCCAGACCTTAATCCTTTGGACTATAAAATTTGGCAGGTCTTAGAGAGGAAGGTCTGTGATAAACCCCATAAAAATTTGGAGTGTCTGAAGTCATCTTTAAAAAAAGCAGTCACTGAAATCGACATGAATATGGTGCGTGCTGCGATAGACGACTGGCCGCGGCGCTTAAGGGCCTGTATTAAAAATAAGGGAGGTCACTTCGAATAATTTTATGCTATTTCTATTTCTTAATTTATGTACTATTAATTGATATATCACTCATTAAAAACTGATCAGTACTTTAGTTTTTATCATTATTTCTATTTATGACAGAACTTTGGGACCGACTACAATGGGTCATAAAGCAAAACATATGTATGTCTTAACACGTTAATCTCAGGGATTACTGGCTCGAATTAAGATCTTTTGTCCTGAATAGCTTATTTTTCGAGGAAGGTATTGTAATTATAATATTACAAATACAATTCGTTTTTTTATAAATATTTAAAGTTTAAAATCGGCGCTGAGACACCCTTCAAACAATACTAATTAGAGCGAATTAATACAATTTTGTACATATTAAATATAAACAATGAATTTAAGTAATGAAAGTAATTTGTAGTTTTCCATTTGTCAATTTATTTATAACTTAAATGACATCTGAAGAATATAGCCGTGTCTACTACGCGAATCTATCAAAAAGTGGTTAGTAATAAGCTAATAAATCGCTGCTAATATATTAAAATGCATACATATTATCAGTCAGCTAATTAAGGCCTATAAAACGAAAAAGTCATGTACCTAGGTCTACTACAAAGTACATACGTGTAATAAACTGGCGTTTGAGTGGTATTAACTGGCGGAAATTGCTTCATTAAATGTAAGCGACAAAACCGTCCATGAACATATTTCTGTTAACTTTACGAACGAACTATTGCTTATTTTAATTGTAATAATATACATTGATTAAAGTGTTTTATTTTAACTGCCCCCTAAAGAAAACAGCGTACTAATCCTTAAAAGGCCGGCAACGCACTCGCGAGTCGGTATCACTTAAAATCTGGCCACTTTTATATGAAAAATAAGTGATTCAAATAGGTTCTGATTTTTTTAAAGTAAGCTTAGTAAGCAAAGAAGTTAATAAAAATAAAACGATAAGAAAATAAAAAAAATATTACAACTCGTTACACCAGTTTACATATAACAATAAAATTATTTGATGATTAATCATATTCCATGAGCCTAGATCCTAAAGCCAAATATCTTTATATATTCAACACCAAATATATATCGAGAAACATATAATATGCACTTCGAATAAAAGTTAACTTTTGCGTCAAAACCTTACACGCATCGTTAGACAGCCGAAAGTCACAACACGTCAAGGAAAGAAAATATGACTTGGATGTTTATAAAACCGATTATATGACAGCGTAAACAAACAAAATCACCTCGTTCAAACTTGTTCTACGAATATAAGAAGAAAATAACACACTTAATATTTGTTTGAAAACACTTTGTACCCATAAGGGTTAAACTGTTTACTTCCTAAACTTTCACGGAATTATACTTTATGTCAAATCGGCAGCTTTAGATTTTAAAGCATTATTATCATATAAGGGATTTTTATTGTTCACATTTATTGCGTCGTGGTTGACGTGGCGTATATGCGTTAAAGCGGTTATATTTTTTAAATTAAAATAACGTAAATTCATACATCGAACAAATCGCCTTAGTGACGGATCTGACAAATAGTAAACTTTACAGGGCAGCCATTTAAAAATAATATAATCATGTCAGTTTTTTTGTTATAACTTTTTTAATTCATATTCAGTTAATTGGCATACAAGCAAACAAAAGGGTTTGTTTTGAAACAAATAAAAATAATAACATTAAATTACAATAACATTAAATTACACAGTTTTCTAGAAAAATCACATGCTTCTATTAGCATCTATCAAATCCGTCACTTTACCGACTGGCCAATTTGAAATTTGAAACTCAAGGATTTTTTTTAATGTAGCCGTAATATTTAGTAAATGTAGTATCCAAATATGATAAAAAGTGGATTTTGGATTTTTTTCAAATCCGACATTGTTCTACGATCATGACGAAACTTTCACTAGCATATTTTCGGCCCCAATACGCCGCTTCCTCCGATGATTGGCTCATACAAACAAATTATTAATTTAATGAAATATCAATCATTTTAACACATTCTAGACTCTATAAATAAAAGTATACACTTAGTACATTAAATATCATAAAAAACCGCGGTAAATAATGAGAATGTTCATCGACAAAAATCAAGGTAATATATTTTCGTCCGAGTTGATTTTAAATTCATATAACGTCCACGTGACATCAATCAACATCCAACGTTCGAAATTCAAACGCGGCTTTCAATGCTCCATTTCTTTTAATTTCCTAGATCACAGAGTTCATGGTAACTTTAAATAAGCTACCGTTATAGCTAAATAGTTATCGTCGTGTCCACGAAGCGTGAACCACTTGTTTGCACCTTGTATTTACTGTCTACTGTGTCTACATGACGCTTTCTTTGACGCCTCTTTACTTAGCACGTGTATGTGGGGAGCTGTAACAATTCATTGCTGATTTTTTGGATACCTTGTAGTATATTATATAAATTTAATAATTTGATACATTTCATTTAAAAGACTGGGTGCATAATGACGAACATTCTGACGCATTTTTGTGATAGTTTCGTCAAGTATTACGTCCATACAATGTTTATTTATTTATTAAAGCGTCGTTGCATACAGTAATATAATATTGACATAAATGAAACGGAGGGCAACTGGTGGCCTTATCGCTTTCGAGTGATCTCTTCCAGGCAACCACTGCGAGAAAGAAAAGTAATTAAATTAGATAAGGTACGCAAGAAGTGCAAAAATACATAAAATAAATAAATAAAATAAAAGCGATTAAAACACATGTAAACAGTGATAAGGACAATATTTAAAAAAAAAGACATTAAAAAAAAAGAATGTTCATGTCTTCTATACAAAAAACAAAAGACTATCTAATCGTATTATAATACGATAGGAATAAGATGTTACGCACTGACTGTAAGAGTTAGTATAAAGTCCAATGGCAATTGCTTAGTAATAGATAAAAAAAATACACAGAAATTTCTTCGCTTTTTCTATTTAAAACTGTGTCGCCTATGATAAATGTATTTGTGACATGTGAGCCGCAGCATATGTTACTGTTATATATAGATAAAAATACGCGACTAAATTACTGATACATTGCCAAGTAAATAAATAGTCTATATTTGATTACTATAATATGGATTTCAGTTTGTTATAATTGTGTTTAATATACACGACCTGCATCGGAGTGGAGACCTCATGAAAATTCTTACACTTGTCTCTTAGCTTCGCTACTTTTTTCCAAGTTTTAATCATGGATCATAAATAAATAACTAGCATATATTCTTGTACTATAAAAAAGATTATATTAACATTATGCTATTGTATTTAATATTTGCGTGTTGCTCCCACGAGAATGTAAGTGCGTGCTCCTATTTCACCATGCCTCCTGCTGGTAGAGGACAAATCTTTGTTTTTAATTTATTTTATTATTACTAATTAACTATCAATTACTTAAAATGTCATGTGGAACATGGTGTAATAGTTGCAGCTCCTTACAAACATTGTGTCAAACAAAAAACTTGGCGATTAAAAAGAGTGGCTGAGAGTTTATTGCCAGTTCTTCTCTTCCGTTCTACGCCCTTGATTACTGGCAGGAAATGTAAAATTAGAAGCATTTAATATGTGTTTCTTTTTTGAAGTTCATAAGTGTACATTGTGTTACCTAAATGAATAAATGATTTTGAATTCTCCTCCAAAGTCTTACACTTGTCTCTTAGCTTCATTACTTTGTTACAATCTTTCAATCATAGAGTATGTATCCATTTAAAAGGTTGATATTTTCATAGAGCCCTTAACCAATAATTCTATACATGTAAAGATATTTAAGACTTCATTAAAAACATATACTTGAGACTTTATCGCATAGCACTAGAGGCACGCTCGCCTTCTAAAACTCGAGATTAAATGTAGCTCAATGTACGGCAGAAAATAACAATATGCTAGTTCATTACAGGGGCTGTAACCTCGATCGCATTGCCAACACATGAAACTTTTAATCAGCACTTAGTGGCACCCCGCTGAGCGTATGAGCGCGGAAAAATTGGTCGACGCGGGGCGCTATTCTCAAAGCACTTGTATTATTTCGAGTACATTAACTATGTGTAGTACAAAGACGCCCCACTTCTAGGTTGTAGTAAATTCTCAACTAATTGTTTGTTAGGCTTGGGTAAGAATTTTTTCTTAGAAATAGAAGTTATTATTACAGGCCCAGATATACATGTATTAATATTCGTAATACTAAGAATCTTCTGCTGCTTTCTGTTTAATATTTGATACCTATATAAGCTTTATGTATTTACACTTCGTTATATTAAAAGAAAACAAATGACATAAAATTTATTATGCAACGGGCGGCCTTATCGTTAAAAAGCAATCTCTTCCAGGCAACTCTAATACGGAAAAAACTATTTTATCCCGTCTTCGTTCTTTTAAAAAAAAACTACGTTTCTAAAATATTTTTCGGGATTAATTAAATAAACATTCCATTCTAGATAATATAAAATTAATTAATTCATTTCAAATAGAAAAAAATGAAGTAAGTTTTTTATTTTATAACGAGTTAGTTTTGGTTAATTTTTGTTCGGGTTATCATTTAAATCAGTTACTTGAAAAAAATATTACTAATATATAATTGTTGTAATAAGATTACGTTTTCCCACGCGCTACCCTAATGGGGCCTCCGAAAATGAGTGCTGAGGCTTATAAATAAGTCCGAGTGGATTTCCATTTTTAAAAAGAACAAAATTTTATTTTTTAACGGCTTTTTAAAGGTTTTTTCCAAAAAGTATCTTTATCATGAAATAAATTACAAAATACTGTACGCCTTTAACGAGGCTTCTCTCCTACCAAAACCAATAATTCCAATATAAAGCCTCCATATCGAACAGTTTGAAGATAAGCCCCTAAACTGATTAGTGGCCAGGATCCCCGCCAACTGGCACATGAGCCGCGTGCGCCGGCCAAACCGTTCGAATCTGCCTCAATGAGACGACTGTCCAATTAACTTCATTCATATCTTCGACTATTCATTTGTTTTTATCCGAAAGAAAACCCTGTTTCCGAAAAGCTGTATCACAAAAACCTAAATCCAAATGTAAAGTGTATGTGTTTGTAGAAAATAACGATTTGTTGAGTGCCATGAATTTAACTTTTTCAAAGAAATCAAAAGCTTAAATTTTGTATAATAAAAGTATGTACATATTTTTTTAAGTCGATTTTAATTCGAAATCAGATGTTAAAAAAGCTCCAATTATTATGAAATTTAGTCTTCACTCCAATTTGTCAAACACAAAGCAACGATCTAATTACTGATGTATGTAATTTACAAAAGGTAAATGTTATAGCATCGTTTAAACAGAAACATTTGTCTCTTTCCGGCAAATAGTATTTACGCTATGATAAATAGAGACCGAGAAGAGAAGATTCCAATATGAACCTACACTAGGTACGATATGACATTGGAATCTTCATAAGCTTAATTCTTACAAGCGAAGGTCGTAAAAGGATCGTGAACATTTTTGAGCGTGCTAATTTTATTTGACTCGACTTGAATATATTATGCCCTATTACGTCCGCCCTCAGCAAGCGTTTAATGCCAACAATGAGTCATTTTTCCTGTTTAATTTGTTAAGGGTGAGATTCAGGAACGGGACAGATTCAAAACACATATTATAAAAACATTAATGTGTAAAGGTTACTACACAGTTAATGACTACCTAGAAGACAAAAACGCGTGGCAATAGTTCTAGTTATATTGTTACAATTTGTTTTGTTATCTTTGAAGTGTTGTGAGTATGTGTGTAATAGTGAATGTGGTAAATCACAGAACAGATTTTATTTTTTTTACTTATGTAACTTTAATGACGTTGTGGTTTATGACATTTTTCTTTGAATAATTGTAATGTAGAGGAAGGGTAAAACTTGCTGAGTTTCTTGCCCGTTCTTCTCAGAACAAGGCTTCCCGGTAGTTTTGCGAACGGATGGCGTAGTCTTGCTCTTTCGCGAATTTTGTAAACGTTTTTGACATTCATAAGCATGCGCTAAGACGCATCTTAACTGAATAAACGTATTTTGATTTGATTTGATTGGAAGTAGCGTAAACTAAATCACAATCCATTTTTGACGTACCTACTAGTCAGACTTCCAGAAATCAACTCAATTTTTCTCTTTAAGCCAGTGTCGTTCTTTCCTGTATTGGCTATATTAGCTTGCGAGTGAAGTCTATATACAATAAATGTATATGATAGATAACGTCTAAAGTAACAGCAGGTGGTACATGGCAGAGAGGAATGGCGGGATTTGCCAAAAAAATGGCACACAAATACCTAAAAGAAGATTGAAATAGAAACGTTTTTAAATGTAATGGTATCTGAATTAAAAGGCTATTATAAATATAACGTCTTACCAATTAGTAAAATCCTGAACTGAACTGTAATTTAAAATCAGTAAAATACATGATCCAAACCTTTCATACAAAAACTATGTTTTTATGGGACTGGAGCAGACCAGTCACTTTTAAACTGCTGCCTATGAACACCTGCAACGCTTGGGTTTAGCGTGTGTTGCCGATCTTTTACGTTATATTCTCTAAATCATATCGATTTGATAGTTTTATAGGTATTAGTATCAAAACCCCACAAAAATATTGTTATATATAATTAAATAATCTCAATAAGGTCATAATCATATGACGTCGAAGATGAGACTTTGTCATATACAGCTGTCTCCTCGCCGGTGAACTGTCTCTGGCTGATATGAGACAAGAATATAAAACAAAAGACGAAAGATTTTAGTATTGTCTTTGATTAACATAACCTTTACACATTTAAAGAAAAACGCTTTTTACCGGATTAAAGTTATGTTTATTATTATAAATTTACAACTATTTGACATAATTTTAAACCGTGACCACGCACGCTGTAAAGCACGCGAAACGTCGGATAAATTTAAAATTATGTCAAATAGTTGTAAATTTATAATAATAAACATAACTTTAATCCGGTACGAAAGATTTTGTTTCCTAATTGTGATCAGTTATATGATAATAAATACAATTATAAACGTGTTGAGTGTCAAGTAGTTTTAAATTTACACATTGTATGGTACAAAATTAAAAGAACAAGAATGGACAAGCTGCCCAGATACTTATCATACTAGGTTCAACGATTGTACTGTAATGTTTTGAATTACTATCAGATTACTTTGAATACCCTAACTTTATTAATATAATTTTGTAAACATCTTAACGATACTATAGTTGAATGAAGTTAATTAAAATTAAGTTTGTCATACAATTTTTAAGCTAGAATAAGTAGACATTGGGGAGAAGTGACAACCTTTTCAATTACACATTAAGTCGCCAAGACAGAAAATTAACAACAACTTTAGAAGTACTTAAAGTGTAAGTAATTTCAGAAATGTCTTAGCGGACTTACGTTTCTTCCTCGTTCGGGGATTGACTCATATACCATCTCGTGATTTATTGCATAATTCTACCTGAAACAAAGAAGAAAGTGTATTAGTGATGCTCCGATTGCGTCCATTCCAATAACGAATATATCGTTTATTAATATTTTATTCATCTCAGTTATTCAATGTTCATTACATCTTAGTTCATGAAACTAGCGAAAGAGACGGTCTGACTATTAATGCAGTAAAGACGAAGGTGATGGTCATTTCCCGAAACGATACTTTAGTTCCTAATTTATCCGTAGCTGGTAGAACGTTGGAACGGGTGCGGCAATACAAGTATTTGGAAACTTGGGTTACAAACGAGTGGAATCCTGATCAGGAAATTAGGTCTCGAATCGAAATTGCCCGAGGATCTTTCAACAAAATGAGGAAAGTTTTGTGCTGCCGTCACATGACCATTAAACTCCGAGTCCGACTTCTCCTTTGTTACATATGGCCAATTGTTCTGTACGGCTGTGAAGCTTGGACAATTAAAGAAGATACCCGCCGGCGCTTAGAAGCATTTGAGATGTGGTGCTATCGTCGCATGCTTCGAATAAGCTGGATCCAGAAGGTCTCTAACGAGAAGGTTCTGAAACGAGTTGGAATGTCGAAAAAACTTTTGCAGAACATTAAACAACGGAAAGTTGCGTACCTGGGCCACGTGTTGCGCCATGACCGCTACCACCTCCTTCAATTAATTATAATGGGTAAAATCCAGGGTAAACGGCGTGTTGGTAGAAGGAAGAAATCATGGCTCCGCAACGTTAGAGAATGGACAGGTATTGCAACTGCAGAAGAGTTGCTGCATCTGGCACAGGACAAGACACGCTTCAAGATACTGACGGCCAACCTCCAGTAATGGAGAGGCACTAAAAGAAGAAGAAGAATATTGTGGAACATTTTTTTTACATGCTTTATATGTATTAGCTTCACCTGTATGTATGTAACCGACTCCTTCGGACTCGATTTGACCCACTTTTAACGGACAGATTTAATTCAAACTTTGCGCACCTGTCAAAGATCGATGACAATGCAATAATCCGAAAAAAAATTTAACTAAAAAATAAATAATAGTTTAAAAAAACTAGAACACACGCCATATTTTTCGTCTATCGAGCAACCCACGCTTTTTCACAATAATACCAGTATTTTTTGTTCATTACCATTTTCAGCCTAAATTAGGAATTATTTTTCACTTTTTAGTTTGATGTGCTTTAAAAGCGTGTGTTCTAGTTTTTTAAACTATTATTTTTTGTTCTATCATCAATAGTTTTCGCAGCGCATGCGATGAAAGATATTTTATAGGCATTATTCACACCTTGGGTAACATTATTATTGTAGTTTTAGTAGGGATCCTTATTTTTTTATTGAAATTAAAATAGCCTATATCAATCAGTGGTAATGAAGCATTTAAATGGTGAAAGAATGTTTAAAATCGGTCCAGTACTTTTTGAGCCAATTCGTTACAAACATACTTACACACAAATATCATATCATAAAATTTCCTCTTTATAATATTACTATAGATAAAAGAACAGGCAGGGCATGTGACATAAAGATAGATTACGTTTACGATGATTTGTTAAATTTAATAAAACTTAAATCAATCCATGTTACTATAAAGTAGGCTTACTTAATAAAACCTAAAAATAAATACGTTTAAATTTGGTAAATATATGAATGAAACAAGTGTAGACTTAATAAGAATAATGTCTTTATATTTTATAATTAAAATATATCGCAAGTTATCCTTACAAACGAGACTAAATCCAAATTCAAACTTTGATCATGACATCAAAGAAGTGTCATAATTTTTACGCTTCGCTTTGTCACGGTCGGCGGTCAATCCTAAATACTTCACAAACCATCCGCCGACCCGGTGGGAATCGGTAAACAGACGCAATATTAATTACATGGGTTTAATCAACGAACCGCCAGCATGACATTACAGAAAGGCAGCTAAATTTCCGGAGCATTCGGCCGAAACAATCCAATAATAGCGCGTTTCGATCGTTCTAAGTTTAACTCTGCAAGCGCTGCAACTTTAATTGACCATTTTTATATAACCGCTGACCCAGTCTGGCATCTCCAGACTAACGTATTTTGGGCTTCATATATTATGCTAGAACGAGGGCAGTCTTTCAAATCATCCCATTATATGAAATTCATTATTCAGAGGTCTAAATTACAAATGTACAATGAAAATTTTACTTTTGTGGTCTTGCTCTTTGTTGTGGATAACGTGGCGTATTTGCGAATTAAAAATGACGTGGAAATACTTGTTTGTTGCTTAGTTTTATAAGATACAATCTTTATCTAAAAGTCATAACGGATCAATATCGAGATTTGTAATTATACGAGCCCTGCCATTTTTTGTGTCTGCTTTTTTTTCCATTTCAGGAATCTTTGTGTTATTGGTTTAGACATAAGGCACGGAATGCTGTGAATTATTTTTATAGAATAGGGGAATAAACGAGCCGATAAACGATGCCCATAAAGGACAGCCATCGCAGTCTATGTACACCCATTTTATAGGGTGTGTTACCGGCCTTTGAGGAAGGAGTATACTCTTACTTTGAACAGTTGGAGGTTGGATCTCTCTGGAAAGACAAACGCCAGTCTATTCCACAGTTCACTAGCTCGCAAAAGAAAGTGTCTTATGAAGGGGACTGTGGAAGACTTCCAGCCATCAAGGTGATGAAATTTTGAATTGATACGGCACAACAATTCCCAATAACATTTAGTCTTTGACATGAAGCCAACGATTTTGTTAAAGTGTTCACATCACTCTTAAAATGGACATAATATGTCCCACTAATTTCAAATTCAAATTAAAAAAAATTATACCATAACAAGTTACATTTTTACCAGATATTGGAGTCCCTGAACTAAGTCTAGGGAATGAAATAGTAACTTAACAATAATTGAAACTAAAATACGATAACATACAGAAAAATTTAAAGCTAAGACTTATTACTGAACTAAAGATACAGGTTTACATGGTTGAGACATTTTTACACACCAGAATGATAATCTTAGGGAAGGGATGGATGGGAGCTGAAGAGTGCTAGTGTAAAATAGTGTAAGTGCTACACTAAAATAGTATAACTAATTTCTAATTGCACTATTAATTAATGTTCTATTTCGTCATTATCTCAAATTGTGATTACGCTGTAAAACAGAAATATAAGTACTTGAGTTAAAACGGTTCAATTGATATAAGTTAATAATATAATTTTGAATCCGTTCACCAGTAAAGCCATCTGATAGCAAGAATACGATAGCCGAAAACGTAAATTGTTAGGATCAAAACGCTTGCCAAGAGGAACTAAAGTGGATACATGTCGCATATCTTACTTCCGTTTCTAACCCACCACAATGGCTCCTAAATAACACGCTAGTCTTAGGAAACATATTGAATACCACGCCACACGATAGGGCCATTTGTGGCCTGAATCACAAATTTAACTGATAAAAATTTAAATACCTTCCATTTCTCTTTCTGAATATGTATCGTAAAGTTTGTTTATTTGTCTTATACGTTCAGAAGTGGTTAGTGAAATCGTTAACTGAATCGATATTCAGTCCGATGTCTAATGTAGGAATTTATAGTATAGTAGCTGTCCCGGCAAACTTTGTTTTACCATGTATATTATTTCTAGGAAAAATTTTTTTTTAGTTCAATAAAAATAACAATATATATAATAATAAAAAATAGGGGTTGATCGTAGAGGGGTAAAAATTAGGGGTTGTATGTATTTTGTGTTTGCTGTTACATCATAAAAAATACTAAGAATTTTTTTTACAAAAAATAAAAATATTTTTTTTTTTGGTGGACACCCCTTATCACTTAGGGGTTTGAAAGATAAATAGTAACCGATTCTCAGACTTACTGAATATGCATCAAAAATCATAACAATCGGTCAAGCCGTTTCGGAGGAGTATGGGAACGAACATTGTGACACGAGAATGTTATATATTAGATTTATGTAGTAAGATTTGAATATACACTGAAATATGTAAATATAGTTTATGATACCATTTGATACATACAAATATAACATACTACTTAAAAGATCAATATTAAGTCTATGATTCAAAAGTAAGTCTAACATAAAACGGAACGGAATTAAAATAGATTTAAAAAAAAAAGATTACAATTAATAATTTTACATATAAATTCAACATTTTAGCTCAAAATATGTTTTATTTGATACTACTTGCATATATTGGAAATAGCATTCATAATAATACTAATAAAGTTTATTTGCTTCTTCACAATATTGCCTTATATACAGGTTTACGTGCTGTTGATATTGATCATCTTTGTGAGAGGCTGGTATAGGACTTTAAAAGTCCTGTGTATTATGAATTGTTTTAATTAATAAAACGTGCTAGAATAACTCAAAGTATAGGCTTAGCCGTTATCTCTACTTTGCAGTCGCAAGCACGGTGCACCGAAGCAATTAACTTTTCACACATTAAAATGGAACTGAAGGCTTCACTCAACTTTTTTCCGCGCAAGAAACCGGGGGGGGTTCCTCAAAACCCCAAAACCCAACACCTTTTAAAAAAACCAATTTTTAAAAAATTTCAATTTTCTTTGCGGGAACTTTAAATATATTTATAACATGAAATTAAAAAAATAAATAAAAAAAAAAAAATTTTTTTTTTTCCCGAGAAAGGGGGGGGGGAAGGGGGGTGGTATATTTATAAAATGAAAAACGCAAAAATGCAATGTTAGAGGCTTTTAACCGTGTTCTTAGTTTTTATAGAACGGGGACTTATCTGATATTAATTCATACCGCCACCCATGGACATTTCAATGCCAAAAGAACTCGCGAGTGCGTTGCCGACCTTTTAAGAATTGGTACGCTCTTTTCCTAACTTTCTTTTGACCCTTAGTGGAATTGGTTCGGATATACTTCAGTGAGCTCCACTTGTTGGAATTTCGTTTTCCACATTAATAAGTAAATAATTATAACTATTTCGTCGATTTAAACGCGAAATTATTTACTTATTTCAAATCGCTGACTATTCCCGTATCACCTCTTCTAAAGTAACCTAAACCAAAGATGTATTTATTTGCATATTTTCAAGAAAATAATGTATCTTAAAAAGTATTACAAAACATTTTTGATCAGTTTACACAATATTTATACAAATGAAACGTACCGCATAAATTGCCTACAACCTATTGTGGTATCTGGCTTCCGAACAATAGTACACTTTCAATACGCAAGATATTTAAACTGGGAGAAAATGAAATATTCCTCTCAGACCTAAGAATATGCATAATTTTCCTCGGCTAAGATTTAAAGGAGGCGGTACACTTGAGCGCCGTGAAGTGGCTCTTACGTTTGCGTGGCGTCTAAATTTGTTTTAATTAATGTTATAGCAATGATAATTCCGTATTTAAATTATATTTATATTATAAGAACCAGCTGTCCTGAAGTATTTCGGAACCAACTTTGACTTTTCTTTCTTTCCTTCAAGAAAAGAGCGTACCAATTCTTAAAAGGCCGGCAACGTACTCGCAAGCCCTCTGGCATTGAGAGTGTTCATGGGCGACGGACTGAGAGTGTCTAGCTTGAAGAGACGGGTGTCATGAGTCTACAAATCTGTCAGATGTTTCCCGAGGTGCCTCTATAAAATACAAAACATTAAACAAATGAACGACGAGATAAAATTTGACACAATTGTAGGCGCCACGCACAGAGGTGACAAATATTATGAGTATATAACCCTAATCAAAACCAAAAGTAATACCACCCCATAAAAATCATTGATAAAACTACAGCAGAATTATCAGTATCAACTTGTTTCTACTAATCATATCTAAGAGATTAAGGTATTTATTACACCATATTTGCACTACCAAATCGTAATTTGATTTGGTGCGATAAAAATTAAATAAAACGATAGCATATTTAAAACGTTAAAGCTTTTAAATAATTATGAATGCGATCTTACATTAAAACTCCAATTCACTGTTGTGATATCAATTAAATCTGTCATTTAAATAAAGACCTAAAGCCAATCGGATAATGTTGAAATTTACGTAACGTTTATAGCTATACTATAAACGCAATAGTTTTCGTCAAATCGAATGATTTAGCAAGACTTGTAATATAAATATTTTTGAAGTGAAACTTCTTTAGGCCCATGAGGGTAAAATTCTTACGGAACGTCACGAAGATGTGCAACGTTTTTGTCGAAGAAAATGGAGAGAGTGAGAAGGGCGAATTAAAGGGAGAATAAAAATTTCGTAAAGGGAATGTATGATATATTAGTATTTTATATTTTATGCAATATAATGTATCGAAATCTCAAATGACGAATTGTAAATTAAAATGCCACGTATTTTTATTATCGAAGAAAAAAATAATACTTAATTTGTATTAATTTTCGACACTTAATATTTTAATGACAATTTGATTCATTCAACTCCTAACATATCTTCCGTTTTTCCTCTCTCTAAGTCTCGAAAATCTAAAGTTTTATATTTGTATAAATATGAACAAGACTTAAAAATTGGTTTGCCAAAGAAGTTTCACTTCTGACATATTGTGTACTTTGTACGCACGCACTTTTTTTTTATACAGAACTGGACAAACGTTTGGCCACAATCCCAGCTAATGTCAAGTTACATGTGGCTTATTGGAAAGCACGCCTGTCCAGGGCCTATTCAGCCGATTAAACTAACTAACAAATAGTTCCATTCCCTTGCTGTTCTTATAAGAAACGACGAACCAAATCGTGTAGTGCGGCTGGGGATGTCAACGACGAAAGGATGTAACTCCAGCGTGCTTCTAGATGAGCGTTGTTTGAAAGGGGATGACGAAATCAGATTGTTTTGTTTCATGGAGCTTTCGGAGCGCAATCTATAGAAGACTCAAAAGTTAAGTTGACTGAATCGTTGTCTATAATCACATCAGTATTACATTGTGTTTGATAGAAGTAGTGTCATGCTGTAACAGTATTTAGTTAAAACTATCAGCATTACATGCCTAAACCTTCAGCATGTTATGGGATGGAAAATGGTACCTACTGCTCTTCATTTAAGGTTATACAATGCACAAAGATTTCTTAAAGCGCTTATGCCACCAATATTAACACCAACGGGAAAACCAGGTCAATGTTCGTGAATGATAAACGCATAAGTGACGTTGATGGATGATTGGGAAGACAATTTGTGCAAACAGTGCAGGTGGAAGTAAAAATCTGAGGCGATAGCGTACGTCAAAGCAAGACGTATATGCTTGACTTAGGAAAATGTAAATATTTTATGACTGAATTTGAATGAATATTTTCATTTCCGTCCTTTTCTGTTATACAAGTCAATGAATTCATATTAACATTTAGTATAACGTGGTATTTGATTTTACTTTGGGTTCTTTGTGACATTTTGTGATCTTCTTTCCTATTTATTTCTACAATTCTCTGGTTGTCTTTTTCTCTCATCACGTGTCCTTTTCACATTGGCCATTTGCATTAATTCATTCATATCTTACTCACTTTAATCTATGATTTAGATAATATTATGAATTTGAACTTTGTTTTTTTTTTAATTTGCTAACAATGTAGCTTATGCTACCAACACAACAATGACAAATGAAAGACACGGCCATTTAAATGATACAATGTTGTTAATGATAAAAAATAAATAAATCAGTGGCGCTACAACCTCTTTAGGTCTTGGCCGCAGATTTCTGAATCTCTTTCATGATCATTTTTAAATCTAATAGGCAAGTAGGTAGCCTCCAGTGCCTGACACACGCCGTCGACTTTTTGGGTCTAAGACATGTCGGTTTCCTAACGATGTTTTCCGTCACCGTTCGAGCAAAAATGCGCACATAGGAAGAAGTCCATTGATGCACAGCCGGGGACCGAACCTACGATCTCGGGTATAAGAGTCACACGCTGAAGCCTCTCAACACTGCTTTGTTGTTACTACACAGGCCAATAATTTAAAGACGCAACCAAAACATAAACGTAATTCGAAAGGGTAATGTGAGGTGGTAAATATTCAGTGAACCGCGACAATGTATGAACGTCTTCCAACATTTTCCAATAATACATCTACATCATAACTATGAACCCTTAACTCAATAATAAAATCGATTTGCCCGCGAGATAGACTTTATACACGAGTAAACCACAAAATATATTTAGGTGTGAATAAGACGACTATTACGGCGGTAATCAAATCTTGCGTTATTAATCGCATACATAAACATAATGGAAATCTTCGATGGAAAAACAGGCTAGGCTGTTTCTATCAACGTTTAAAATAATGTATAAAACTTGCGTGACCATCTCGTTAGCAAGAAGAAACGAATGCTGAATTGAAAATTAATTGATGGTACTGTATGGTTGAAAATATAGAATTTTTAGGTAATGAAACGTGAAATGATTAAACAAATATATTGTTTTAGATTGTGTGATTATGATCTACTTACTAATAAAGTTTATTTGCTTCTTCACAATATTGCCTTATATACAGGTTTACGTGCTGTTGATATTGACCATCTTTGTGAGAGGCTGGTATAGGACTTTAAAAGTCCTGTGTATTATGAATTGTTTTAATTAATAAAACGTGCTAGAATAACTCAAAGTATAGGCTTAGCCGTTATCTCTACTTTGCAGTCGCAAGCACGGTGCACCGAAGCAATTAACTTTTCACACATTAAAATAGAACTGAAGGCTTCAAACTTTAAATATATTTATAACATGAAATTAAAAAAAAATAAACGCAAAAATGCAATGTTAGAGGCTTTTAACCGTGTTCTTAGTTTTTATAGACGGGGACTTATCTGATATTAATTCATACCGCCACCCATGGACATTTCAATGCCAAAAGAACTCGCGAGTGCGTTGCCGGCCTTTTAAGAATTGGTACGCTCTTTTCCTAACTTTCTTTTGACCCTTAGTGGAATTGGTTCGGATATACTTCAGTGAGCTCCACTTGTTGGAATTTCGTTTTCCACATTAATAAGTAAATAATTATAACTATTTCGTCGATTTAAACGCAAAATTATTTACTTATTTTAAATCGCTGACTATTCCCGTATCACGTCTTCTAAAGTAACCTAAACCAAAGATGTATTTATTTGCATATTTTCAAGAAAATAGTGAAGCTTAAAAAGTATTACAAAACATTTTTGATCAGTTTACACAATATTTATACAAATGAAACGTACCGCATAAATTGCCTACAACCTATTGTGGTATCTGGCTTCCGAACAATAGTACACTTTCAATACGCAAGATATTTAAACTGGGAGAAAATGAAATATTCCTCTCAGACCTAAGAATATGCATAATTTTCCTCGGCTAAGATTTAAAGGAGGCGGTACACTTGAGCGCCGTGAAGTGGCTCTTACGTTTGCGTGGCGTCTAAATTTATTTTAATTAATGTTATAGCAATGATAATTCCGTATTTAAATTGTATTTATATTATAAGAACCAGCTGTCCTGAAGTATTTCGGAACCAATTTGACTTTTCTTTCTTTCCTTCAAGAAAAGAGCGTACCAATTCTTAAAAGGCCGGCAACGTACTCGCAAGCCCTCTGGCATTGAGAGTGTTCATGGGCGACGGACTGAGAGTGTCTAGTTTGAAGTGACGGGTGTCATGAGTCTACAAATCTGTCAGATGTTTCCCGAGGTGCCTCTATAAAATACAAAACATTAAACAAATGAACGACGAGATAAAATTTGACACAATTGTAGGCGCCACGCACAGAGGTGACAAATATTATGAGTATATAACCCTAATCAAAACCAAAAGTAATACCACCGCATAAAAATCATTGATAAAACTACAGCAGAATTATCAGTATCAACTTGTTTCTACTAATCATATCTAAGAGATTAAGGTATTTATTACACCATATTTGCACTACCAAATCGTAATTTGATTTGGTGCGATAAAAATTAAATAAAACGATAGCATATTTAAAACGTTAAAGCTTTTAAATAATTATGAATGCGATCTTACATTAAAACTCCAATTCACTGTTGTGATATCAATTAAATCTGTCATTTAAATAAAGACCTAACGCCAATCGGATAATGTTGAAATTTACGTAACGTTTGTAGCTATACTATAAACGCAATAGTTTTCGTCAAATCGAATGATTTAGCAAGACTTGTAATATAAATATTTTTGAAGTGAAACTTCTTTAGGCCCATGAGGGTAAAATTCTTACGGAACGTCACGAAGATGTGCAACGTTTTTGTCGAAGAAAATGGAGAGAGTGAGAAGGGCGAATTAAAGGGAGAATAAAAATTTCGTAAAGGGAATGTATGATATATTAGTATTTTATATTTTATGCAATATAATGTATCGAAATCTCAAATGACGAATTGTAAATTAAAATGCCACGTATTTTTATTATCGAAGAAAAAAATAATACTAATTTGTATTAATTTTCGACACTTAATATTTTAATGACAATTTGATTCATTCAACTCCTAACATATCTTCCGTTTTTCCTCTCTCTAAGTCTCGAAAATCTAAAGTTTTATATTTGTATAAATATGAACAAGACTTAAAAATTGGTTTGCCAAAGAAGTTTCACTTCTGACATATTGTGTACTTTGTACGCACGCACTTTTTTTTTATACAGAACTGGACAAACGTTTGGCCACAATCCCAGCTAATGTCAAGTTACATGTGGCTTATTGGAAAGGACGCCTGTCCAGGGCCTATTCAGCCGATTAAACTAACTAACAAATAGTTCCATTCCCTTGCTGTTCTTATAAGAAACGACGAACCAAATCGTGTAGTGCGGCTGGGGATGTCAACGACGAAAGGATGTAACTCCAGCGTGCTTCTAGATGAGCGTTGTTTGAAAGGGGATGACGAAATCAGATTGTTTTGTTTCATGCAGCTTTCGGAGCGCAATCTATAGAAGACTCAAAAGTTGAGTTGACTGAATCGTTGTCTATAATCACATCAGTATTACATTGTGTTTGATAGAAGTAGTGTCATGCTGTATCAGTATTTAGTTAAAACTATCAGCATTACATGCCTAATCCTTCAGCATGTTATGGGATGGAAAATGGTACCTACTGCTCTTCATTTAAGGTTATACAATGCACAAAGATTTCTTAAAGCGCTTATGCCACCAATATTAACACCAACGGGAAAACCAGGTCAATGTTCGTGAATGATAAACGCATAAGTGACGTTGATGGATGATTGGGAAGACAATTTGTGCAAACAGTGCAGGTGGAAGTAAAAATCTGAGGCGATAGCGTACGTCAAAGCAAGACGTATATGCTTGACTTAGGAAAATGTAAATATTTTATGACTGAATTTGAATGAATATTTTCATTTCCGTCCTTTTCTGTTATACAAGTCAATGAATTCATATTAACATTTAGTATAACGTGGTATTTGATTTTACTTTGGGTTCTTTGTGACATTTTGTGATCTTCTTTCCTATTTATTTCTACAATTCTCTGGTTGTCTTTTTCTCTCATCACGTGTCCTTTTCACATTGGCCATTTGCATTAATTCATTCATATCTTACTCACTTTAATCTATGATTTAGATAATATTATGAATTTGAACTTTGTTTTTTTTTTAATTTGCTAACAATGTAGCTTATGCTACCAACACAACAATGACAAATGAAAGACACGGCCATTTAAATGATACAATGTTGTTAATGATAAAAAATTAATAAATCAGTGGCGCTACCAACCTCTTTGGGTCTTGGCCGCAGATTTCTGAATCTCTTTCATAATCATTTTTAAATCTAATAGGCAAGTAGGTAGCCTCCAGTGCCTGACACACGCCGTCGACTTTTTGGGTCTAAGACATGTCGGTTTCCTAACGATGTTTTCCGTCACCGTTCGAGCAAAAATGCGCACATAGGAAGAAGTCCATTGATGCACAGCCGGGGACCGAACCTACGATCTCGGGTATAAGAGTCACACGCTGAAGCCTCTCAGGCCAACACTGCTTTGTTGTTACTACACAGGCCAATAATTTAAAGACGCAACCAAAACATAAACGTAATTCGAAAGGGTAATGTGAGGTGGTAAATATTCAGTGAACCGCGACAATGTATGAACGTCTTCCAACATTTTCCAATAATACATCTACATCATAACTATGAACCCTTAACTCAATAATAAAATCGATTTGCCCGCGAGATAGACTTTATACACGAGTAAACCACAAAATATCTTTAGGTGTGAATAAGACGACTATTACGGCGGTAATCAAATCTTGCGTTATTAATCACATACATAAACATAATGGAAATCTTCGATGGAAAAACAGGCTAGGCTGTTTCTATCAACGTTTAAAATAATGTATAAAACTTGCGTGACCATCTCGTTAACAAGAAGAAACGAATGCTGAATTGAAAATTAATTGATGGTACTGTATGGTTGAAAATATAGAATTTTTAGGTAATGAAACGTGAAATGATTAAACAAATATATTGTTTTAGATTGTGTGATTATGGTTTACATTATTTGTATTATTTTTTATTTGTACTCAAAATTTTCAATTTACTATAGTATAAACACTATCTTATCGTCTTGCTATTATGAAATATATTATACGCTTTAGACTACGATTATTATTGACCTTGAATTAAACCGATGTCAGTTTAATCACGTGATTGTATCACGTGATATTAAGTAGATAATTCTCGCGAAATTGATAATAAAAAATTGTAACATCGAATACTATGCATCAGTAATAAATTTTAATTTTAATAATAAGTTTCACCTTCAGACCTTGGGTGGCAACCCTTTCAGTCATATTAGGCTCACGTTTAATGATGATATGAAAGTTGATATAGACATTAGATACATCACTGGTAGACACAACTTGTAATCTGATGTTGGTCAGTAAGCAAAAGGATAGCACATAAATACGTGTAATTTCAAGGACAAAATCCCCTGTTTCTATTGTTCATATACTTTTAAAGTTCCAGGGTGTCTCGCTACACAGCTTAGTAATCATAATAACTTATTCATTTCAGATTATATGTAGTAATAGTAGTTGTTATTATATGTAGTTTTTAATAAAGTTAGAAGCAATTTGGTTGTTATGCTTTGTTAGTATTTTTATTTAGTAATGTAGTGTCAAATTAATTTCAAATGCTTAAATATATATTTAAATTAATATAGTGTCTTAGTAGACACGTGAATAATGAATTTACCTGCATCCATAAATACGTAATATCTCTTGAATTTAAAGGCATAAAAAATAATAAACTTTACGCTAATTTGATGTAAGAGTGTACCTTATAAGCTCGGTGTTGTTAGAATAAGAACTTTTAATTAAGTTTAGAGTGTGAGCTTTATATAATATTAATTTTAATACAACAAAGGTTCCATGAGAAGGGAGAAGATTAAAAATTAATTTTAACCGAAATCGACAAACGAAATTCGATATTTGAATTTCTGAACAAACACTCACCGCAACGTAGTATTTTGGCAAACACGCCAGCATTGCCTACTTGAAAATCCTAAACAAACACACGTGTATAATGTACATTTATTATCTTAGAGGAAAGAAATCTAATCCCCTAATTTCACGCGCCCACCTCAAAACGTTGAACCAGCTGAGTCCTCTAAGGGCCAGTTTTTTGATCCGTAGTAAAAAATGGTTTTACCATTTGTTACATTAACTATAGTTAAATGAATAACCATTGGTAAAATCGTAAATGCGTTTTTCAATGCCTTTTTAACTATAGTTAAAGTTAACAATTTGTCAATTTGTTGCCAGTGCAATGAGCAATGACATCCCAAAAAAGTGGTTCTTTTTGTGGGGATATTTATTTTGTATGACAACACTAGACATATTGAGTGAATGAAATCATTTTTGCCATCTTCATTCGTTATTTGGCTTTGAAGAGTTTGAAGTGTCAAATTAATCTAAATAACACGATATAAATAAAGTTGTTTTTCTGTGATTTAATAGGTTTACACTTTTTACGATACTTAAATATATAAATAACGATGTCCGCAAACAGCCAACGGTCAAATAAGTAAGTTCAAAAATTTTCGTGTTATTATTGGTTAGGTTTCGTAATAGAAAGTAATACATTTATGTTTTGTTAAAGGGACCAACTGCTAACTTCGCCAAAAAAGAAACTGCCAAATGGTGATGCTTCTCAAGGATACAAGTCGTAACCTGCAAACAACTGATCACTGCAGCAATCTACAAAAAGATGCAGAAATCTGTGACGTTTTCAACTAGATGGGTCTAGACACCGAAGTGTTAAATTTAATATACATTTAATGAAGGTGTAGGCACATTTTTATATTTATTCTTGTATAGCTGTGTCCTACAACAAAAGGAAAAAATCTTTTAACCCTTTGGAAACAAGGAAGCGGATATGATCCACACGGAAAAAAAAATGAGTTTAGAAAAAAGACAAATAAGAGAGGATGATTTGTTCAATTATGCTTAAGAAGAGCATCAAAAACATTTGCTGACATGAGAGGCCCACCAAAAATTCATACTGAAAAGAGGAGGTGCACCAAAAAGTGATGCAGAGATGGAAGAAAGGCACAATAAATATATGTAGCAGCAAAAGAGTTGCATCAAATTGAGGTGAAATGCAAGAAGAAACAATTAGAAAATATTTAATTGCTACTTTAGGGTTTCATGTAAATTTTGTAATGTTTTTTTAATAAAAATGGTTGATTAAGTTATAATTAAACAGTTTATTAATCAAGTCAAATGTTTCATTTATAAATTTTGTAATAAAGTAGAAGATGCTAACTCACAAATGTAATAAAAGCCCTAAAGAATATCATAGGTCCCTAACTAATGTGTAGCTGTAGTTTTTAGTAAAGTACATACTTGTATGTACTTATAATAATTATAAGTTAATATTATTAGTAATATATAAATAATATTAACTCTAATTCATATGTATTATGCTTTATAGGCAATACAATAATATTATTATTAACTTATAATAATTATAAGTTAATATATAGGCAATAAAACACATAATGAATTAGTAATATACTTAATTATATACTGCTGGGTGTAGCTAGTAATGAAGCAAAAAGGTAGAGCGGCAATAACTCTTGTTGTATTTTATTTAATTATAATAATTATAAGTTAATATATAGGAATAAAACACATAATGAATTAGTAATATACTTAATTATATACTGCTGCGGTGTAGAGTAATGAAGCAAAAAGGTTGGAGAGCTGCTGTCTATATATACTCTTGTTATTGGAGTTTAAGATCATTCCCAATTTCAGTAACAATCAGAGATGTTCCTTCGATAGGGGTAACAGTGACAAAAATCTACATCATCAGGTTTCTAATGGCGGATGAATTGCCTAAATATTTTTGGTCACTCATTAACACATTCTCATAAATATATCGTCTTCTCATCGTCTCATTAATTAAAGTATCTCAATATGTTTAAATCATATAGAAGTAATAAAGTATTATCATAGTTTGATTTTGGAAAAAGTGTTAGTATAAAATTACCAGGGCATCTTTTTAACCCTCCGATACTGAGTAGTTAACTTTGATAATGGTTAGAATTTACCATTGGATGCTCTTACACGGATCAAAAAGATTTTGCTGATATTTAACTAATAGTAACAACAAAGTGAGTAAAGATCAAAAAGTAAATCGTGATCATTTTACTACTCAGCTGTGCGTAATTAATTTTATGAAGGTAAAAAGAAAATACGCGTTCAAATTTTGCATGAATTTTGCTTGTTCTTCGGGTAAGCAAAGCGACCGTGATAAGAGTTATGTATAACGTAGAAAGCAGTATTAATCTAGTTATAACCAATGTGTTTTTCTATTTAATCTAGACTTGCTCATTGAAACCCCATACATCTTCTAAGATGGGTCTACCCAACAAACGACGACTAAGGCTCACACTAATTATTAATTTTAAAATGCATTTTGAGTACAGAGTCAACGCACGCTTCCTGTAAAGCAAGTGAAACGTCGGGACTGTTTTATTAATTAAAATCAAAATTAGATTTACTCCACGCTAATTAATTTTAACGTTAATAAAAGGCAAAAATGCTTGGAATTGCATTGCGTTAGATTGCGGTTAAGTTGAAGCGGGAAGATATTTGACACCTAACTGTCAACAGCGTTACATTAATAGTAGGTATATATATTAAACTTGATTACTATATAGAAAACGTAATAAATCCAAATCCGACACTAAAATTTTAAAAATCTTATTTCAATTGGTCTTATAAAAATATTAAGGTACACAGCCACAGGGACCAAACTTTTTGAATTTGTTTTAATTTTCTTAGACATAACATTTATTACTAACGAAACACACAGACACACAAAATAAAAGTTATACTTTGATTATTAAATCAAAAAAGAAAAATAACAAAAATTTATGAAAAGTAAAAGGAATAAGGTACATGTTAAGTGTGTAATACTAATGTGTGTGTGTTGTGGTTGTAACTGGCTCTGTATCAGCATTATGCTATGGAGCAAACGTGTTCCACAGCGCTGGTCATTCTGCCAGAGACCACAACAGTTAGTTCTTGTTATTAATTTTTTATTATTACTGTGTAGGTTAAGAAAATTAGGCCTGGGACTAGTGCTAGACAGGCTACTTCTAATTAATTTGCGATATTTGTTTTAAAATAACTGTTGTTTTCCATTACGCGGTTAAATCGATATCATTTCTAAGTTTGTATTCACCGAGAATGCACCAACATACATATACGTTAACCACAAAGGAAAGGAGGCATGCAGTATTAATATTATACACTAAATAGGTACTAAATTTAAAGTTTTATAATATTGAGTTACATCGGATATTAATAAACACTAAAATCGTTACGAGCTCCGGCTCCAGGTTTATTGCTAGCCGAGACTAAATCAAAGACCTAAGCAACCATATAGCATATCTAAAAGCTTTTATTTTAAGCTTTTGTGAATTTATATAAATTTATACGACAGTGGCATCAATTACTCATTGATATTTACGTTCACAATTGGACGCTTTGGTGCATATTGCTGACTAAAGTAAGAAATCGTAAATGTTTTTTAAGTAATAATAATAATTAAACATTAATTAAAATAAAATTTGGTCCCTATGGCAGTGTACCTTAAACGCTGGCAGCATTTCCTATTTGTATCCCAAATTATTTACGTTGTTGAGCGAGGAAAGCGCCAGCTCTTATCGTTTTATTTTTTAAATGAATGAAATTATATATCGCTCCCTTAATAAGGGCCTAAGCAGTAAATTGAGATTTTAAATGCTAAGGGCACAGAATGAAAATCCAGCGGTTACCCCTGATAAAGAAAAAGGACAATAATAACACGGTAAACATATTTGCACCTCTCTCCTCTGCCACGCATCCCGATCCCGATGTTACTGCTAGTTACTAATTAGTAAAGTGTCCATATTTAATAAAATAAAACAAAAAACTTGGCGATTAAAAAGAGTGGTGGAGAATTTATTGCCAGTTCATCTCTGCCGTTCTACGCCCTTGATTTGAGAACTGGCAGTTAATGTAAAAATAGAAGCATTTCATATATATTTATTTTTTTACTTTCATAAGTGTACTGTATCTTGTTACCTATATGAATAAAAGGTTTTTGAATAATAAAGTTAAATGTTCAAACCAATATGATATGTATATTACATAATATTTAACATATTTTTGTACTTGGCCCAATTTTTTTTAACAATCGTACTTTATATATATTATTTTAATCAAAATTAATTTTTAAACTTCCTATAGTGACATAACAAAAAACAAACCTGTAAAGTTTTATAATCATGACTTTAATAAAAACCATTTTATTGTACAAGCCGGAGTAGAACAAAACGAAATCTTTAAACGCGATTTCCCAAAAGTCTTTTTCGAATTATGCGTTTTATTACTGAGGATGCGATATGTCCAAACACTATTATTCTGGTTAAAAAAAACAGAAAATCCTTTGTGATTCTAAATAATTTTCTTAACACATTTTAAGTTAATTTTAACGGAAACGGAAGATAAATGTGCTGTCCACGAAGTAAAAACGAATTATTTGTGTACTATGACGATTTTTTTCTGACTCGCGTGACGATGAATTTCCTGCCAAACAAAAACTCCACATCTTCATTAGTTCACGTGATCGCTATTACGAAACATTAGTGGGAGATCGTACAATACTACTGCGTTCTTGTCGCTGTACACTGAGAAAATAATATGGTTAAATATACCTTTGAGATTTATTATTGTAAAACAAAAGCGGATACTAGAAGCACAGGTTACTCAGTAAAACTAATATCCAATAATTTTCCTACTCAATAAGAACATGCCGATTTCAATAATTATATCACACAGCAATGAAAGTTAAAATTAAGTTAATTTTAAAGTAATTCTTTTAACCGTATTGCTTTATCGTGGTACCAAAACGATACATATCTTAATATATATAAATTACGCGTCTCGTTGTTTGTCTGCTATGGACTCCTAAACTACTTAACCGATTTCAATCAAATTTGCACACCGTGTGCAGTTTGATCTAACTTAAAAGATAGGTTAGCTTACATCTTAATTTATACCCGCAATATTATTTTGTTGCAAATTATTTGTTTATTATTTGACAGTCACAATTCTAACATATGGCGCTATGTTGAAAGTACCAACGTTTCACATAAGCTACAATTTAATGGCATAACCACCAAAAAAAGCATGGTGGTCCCCATGACTGGTGTTCTCCTACCGTTTCCCTTGAATAGTTTACTACTATGTAATATAACAAATACCTTAGCCACAGCAACGCAAAGCAAGGTGCTAGTTGAATATATAACTGATCGTTACTTAATAATATATGTACTGTAGTACACATAGCTCAAAATTAAAAAAAAGTTAGCGAGAAGTCATCTCTTGACACTCCTTTCTTGACAGGACATGTCAAAAACAAGCAAGCATGCCACCGAACATCAATCAATTTGGGTCGCTCTTATTTTTAGATTTTCCGGAACGATTCTATGTCTATGCTATAGATATATATATATACATAGAAGAACAGATAACGTAGATACACTTTATAAATATAAATCTGTGCGTGTGTTAACTCCTAAATGACTGGGAGGATTTTGATGAATTGTTTTGTGGTATAAAGTGGTTTCAAAAAGGGTTTAAGTTTACAATTAGATGATTTTTTTTTTATATAAACACAGACCAAAAAACAAAAACCCTTTCCCGGATAAAACAAAAAACGTGGGGATAAAAAAGAGTGGCGGAGAGTTTATTGCCAGTTCTTCTCTTCCCTTCTACGCCCTTGATTTGAGAACTGGCAGTAAATGTAAAATTAGAAGCATTTAGTAGGTATATATTTCTTAATTGACGTTTATAAGTGTACATTGTGTATCCTTGATTGTCATTACGTCCTTTAACCCACACTGCACTTACATTATTTCATTTATATAATATACTCGCTATATCTTAAAATTTCGACCATTGCATGACGATCACAAACTATGTAAATTCAATGTGCAAATAATTTTGAGTCATTTTAAACACATCGTAGCCACTAAATCATGCGACTAACGTTGTATTAATAAAAGCCATTCCCAACAATCACAAACAAACGCCAGTACGTCCAGCGTCATTATTCCTGGCTGCTGAATATTTATATTCCGGAAGAGCTTCTAGATTTATAGCATTGTTGAAATCATGCTAAATGCTTGTGATGGTATCGCCATCGTCCATCATGTCAATTATATAGGCATTATCTAATATATATGGGGTTAGAATTCGTCAGTAATGACTGGCCACCAATTTTGATGAAATTTTTGTGGTGAAGGGGGATGCTTGGAATGTAGACACAATTCAATGTGATCACAGGGGGCCCCGCGGGGGTTATTTCTTTCTTTGTTTAATATCCTAATCGCTTTAAATATCATGCAGGACAACGTCTGTGGGGTCCATTATTAATTTAATATTTAGGAGAACTTCAACTGCAGTTATAAACCAGCAGAATAAAAGCGCAATATCAATTTTGGTGTAAGTTGTGATCCAGGATCGAAGATTTAGATGGAATATACTTTTCTACTTTTTCAGCTTTAATAATATGATCGACGCGGGCGTACACGCAAAATGAATTATATTATCATTGTAATTAAAAAATAAATAAATCATTGGCGCAACAACCTTTTTAGGTCTGGGCCACAGGTTTCTGTATCTGTTTCACGACCATTTGTCAATCTAACATCAGCCTCCGGTGCCTGACACACGCCGTCGACTTTTTGGGTTTTCAGGCAAGCCGGTTTCTTCACGATGTTTTTCTCCCCCATTCGAACGAATGTTAAATGCGCACATAGAACGACATTTCTTTGGTGCCGGAGATCGAACCTACGACCTCAGGGATGAGAGTCGCACGCTGAAGCCACTAGGCAGATACTGCTCTCATAGTAATAATTCAGTAAATAATCAAGATTCGAAATAATCAATTCAAAACTTGGTTTAGTTAAAATAAAATGGCCAAATTGTATTCTTGATGTATTTAATGTTTAAAGAACTTTATTTCTCATTACAAAAAATAATATTTTTATTAGATTAGAAACTAAATATATACGAACGAGATACACGTCGCCATCAGCTGTCCTAATTTTAGTCTACTTTGCTCATTCTGATATAGTATCTTTAATGCCCTTTTGAATTGGTTAAACGCTCTTATATAACGAATTTTCGACGGTAATTGATTAAATAATTGCACACCCTCATACTTAATAGACTTTTTCAAATAATTTGTACGCGGCTTCGGCAAGATAAGCAATCTCGCTCGATGAGTATTGTGTGTGTGTTTGATTTTTTTAAATGATAAGATACTAAGGAGAGAGTTATTTAATTTTTCTTTAAATAAGATACAGGTGCTATAAATATATATATTTGGACATAGTTATATGAATACAATTTTAAAGTACGTGATTTTTATTCGTTGGAACACGTAGCCTCTTAGCGAAGATGGCAACAATATCCGACTCTTTGGCAATCCGCCAAAAATTTGATTTTAATGACGGTTTATACGCACATATGCAAGATTGTCTAAGTATTTCTTTGGTCTGAATGTTTCATGTCATAATGAATAATCTTTTTATGAATACCAGTACTCAAGTATTTGTAGGCGTCATTATTATATCGTGTACGGGATTGTGATTATCCATATACTTTACGGAAAAAGTTGAGAAAGCATTTACTAAATGATTTGGCCTTATTTAGGTGTATATACAAACATACTATTGTATTCGGGTTAATTAGTATATGTCTCTTATTCCGACTATGTAATGTTGGAACTTAAGATTTCTCCCAAATCAATTAGGCCTATTAAAAAGGCACCTTTGAAAGTCAACATTACGAGTTAAAAATATTAAAAAAATGACTAGTTGCCCCTTCCTTGGTAGTTTCATATAAAGAAGAATGGGAAAGAAACTCCATCCTTACTTTTTTTTTAAAGTTTTAAAAATATTTTGTATACATTGATTTGATCATTACATGTTACTACAGAAAAAAGTACTATACCTACTAAAATTATATACTAAGATTTCAAACTCAAACTCAAACTCAAAAGATCTTTATTCATGTAGGTAAACAATTACACTTATGAATTGTCAAGTTAAATTAATTGTAAATTTACATTTACTACCAGTTCGCAAGTCAAGGGCGTAGAGCGGGTAAGAAGAACTGGCAAGAAACTTTCCGCCACTCTTTTTAATCGCCAAATATTGTCATACAAATTGTTTGAACTGGAGCAAATCAATCCCAAGGATTAGGATCATTTAAGTATTCCTCAAATTTATAAAAAGCTTTATTGATTAATTTCCGTTTAACGAGGGCTTTGAATTTATTTAGTGATAATTCTCTAACAACATTCATACATATATCAAATGAATTAAGTCTGAAAATTAATGTGAAGAAGTATGTTTAGCAGCAATAACAAGGCTATCAGGGAAAGCCTCTCCTTTAATTTAGCTAATAATATAGCATATTATACTCTTAATATATGCGTCGCATACCTATAATTCATCCAACCTCGAACCGAATATTTATAAATACAGTAAAGTAACACGAGTCGGCAGACAGTTGCTAAATTTCAATGTGCTCTAGTTTTGTTCACTCGGCTCTCACGGCGTCAGAGCTGAAACTTGATGGAACTCTTCACTTAGGACAAATATATTCTGAACCAAGAATAAAGCACTATTCCCGCTGATCGAAATTTCATGTTACAGAGATATTTCCAACTACCTATGAATAAATGGACTAATGGATTTGGACTAGATTCATTTTGGTATCAGCTTAATTGTCGTTTATTGAAATTATTTAGGTCTTTTGATTTTGGTGTGACAGCTTCAGAAATTATTTCAAAATATATTTATGATTTAAGGTACACAGGGACCAAACTGTTTGAATTTTTTTAGCATCAATTTTTTATTATAATTAGCTACCCCACGAACTTCGTTTCGCCTTAAAATGACTTTTACTTAGTCTACCTTTTTAGTAGCACATACCAACATATGGAACATTTTTCTATACGTAGAGACTTTTCGCTTTTCCGGAATAAAAACCTAAGTACTAAATGTAACTAATTTTTCTGCATAAAAACCTTTCTCAGATTTAAAAGAATATATAAATAACAAAAATTACTCTCATTGTATCACATTTTGTGATTATACTATGGAGGTTAAAAATATTGTAAACAGTTTATATATATATATATATATAATACCTACAATATATTCCTTTAAGGTTAGTGACTAATTTAGCTAATAGCGGTTTGGCAATAGATTCTTTAAGAACCTGTGAATATTAACTTAATAAGCTAAACATAACTTGATATTTTTCTAAACGTAAGTAACAACTATGGACTTGTAGTTTAAACTATTTTAACTTCGGTACTGAATATTTTAATACCATTGTAACAACAACTACCAAGGTTGACGTTGTTACATCCACTATTAAATAAATAATTAGTATCGTTTTAAATATTGTTTTGTTAATCAAGCTTAATTCGTCAGTAAATCTGCCCAAACCGAAATTTACTGTAGACTTATTAACTAATTTTATTCACGGCTTTTTCGTAGACTAAAAACCTTTCTAGTGTGATACTCTATATATTGTAAAGAACAAACGTTAGTATCTTTTGCTATATTTCCCTAACATCTACGAACTATTCGTTTTCTCATACTGCCTTCAGCCAAATTTTGGTTTATTTCATATCGAGGTTCTTTAAGAAGCTCTTTTACGAATCCGTATTGCTATCTATTTGGCTTCGAACAGACTTCCGGGCCATTCGATTTATCATAAACGAGCTATAATTTCCGTACAAAACATAATACTTTGTCTACAGATATTACATGAATCTGTTTAAAATCCTCTCAGTTGTAAGAAGTAAATTATTCCCAACACCGTTTATGACTAACGCTAAAATAATAGTTAAACGTTAGCGTGAGTGCGGTAAAACTCGTAAATCTTTTGTCGCCAATTTAGTGTCGTAAATCTTGGCTAAAGCACGAGTAGTAAATACGGCCTACCTTTCGCAGAGCCCTAAGCGACTAACAAACCGAACAATCGATCCCTACGCTGCTCTGGGATGTCTGCAATAAGACGAAAGTATTTATCGTTTACTAGCTCGCGAACTTCGTTACGCCGTAATTTGTTTTTTTTACTTAGCCTACCTTTTTAGGAGCTACGTACCAACATATGGTATTTGCTATACTGTCCCATAGAGACCGACTAAAAATTTTATGGGTTTCCAATTTTTCTCTCCCTAACCTTCCTCATACATAAATAAAATAAAAAACTAATTTAATTTGTCCAACCGTCTTTGAGTTTTGCGGTTAGCAACATATTTTGCAATATATATATATATATATATAATATATATATATATATATATTTATAGTATACACTATATAAACTATTTTCTTTAATTATTTACCATCAAGAATACAGTATTTACAATTTTCTTAATCTACAAAGAAATAATAAAAATTATTAAAAAGAAAATTTTATTTTGCGATTAATTTTTATTGATATAGATTACGTTCGTGAGAGCTCGCAAGCATCATTATGTTCTCTAGGAATTGTGACATCGTTTCGTGACTTTATAGGGCAATTACTGACGTTATCTGGCATTGATATTGCATATAATTTATTCATGTTGCCATATACATTTGAATAACACACGCCAGCTGCGCTGACCCTTGTATACGTTTCATTCTTGGAGATTTCGCGTCTTTCGAGACGTTCCATTATCATAAGGCCACTATTATGCGTTGGCAAGTAAAATGCTTATAAGAGAATAACCCCGCGGTCGTGGACATTGTGACTATTTTCATGAATAAAATGCTATTACGAAGATTAATATTTCTTCAAGTATACGAATTTGAGACTGGTTCGTTTCGTTTTTCAGTAGAAAGGATTCCGTACTACAAATTATTAACATTTTCATCTGACTGTTGAGAAGCTGGCACTCAAATGATGATTTAATATTAACATTAATGTGTTTATCTAGTTAACGATGCAAGTTGTGACAAGTGTTAACAAAAGTTATTACCTGATCCTTAAATAACATGACTTGTAAACATCTTGAGTAGACATATGTTTTATTTTGCCTAATGAGCGTGTCATTTTTTATCTCAACTTTGAGAACATCTCACTTTAATTAATGTTTCTTGTATATGGTTATTTGAGAAATGCATTCTGTATACAAATGCTCCAATCGTTGCAGATTTACGACGGTTTTATTATTGTATCGTCAGTCCTTTATACATTATATCAGTTCGACGTAGCTCCATAGTAACGAGATATACGTGGGTAACACTGAAAATGTTTACAACTGGCCAGTTAGAAACATTGCTAATGAAAACTTTTTTGAATTTAAATTTTAGAACTCTTTGCTAACCTATTGTAGTATATAGCATTCATTTGTCATTTGTTTTTGTGAATTAGCGGCAAATCTAAAACTCTTGTTACATGTAAAAATGAACATAACGCGAAAAAAATTGCACGTGAAAACTTTTTTCGGTCAATGATTTATTATGACTTTCGTTGTGGGCTTACTTAACAACAAAGCTATGATAAGCGGCGATTAGCATTTCTACATAAAGCCATTTTTCATTTTCTAAACATTTTCAGTGTTACCTAGGTATAGTTGAAAAAAGAAGTACTACTTTTGGAACGTGACTGTGTCTGATTTAATATCGAATGATGGGAATGACGAATGAATAAATGATTTTTGAATTTTGAATTTTGAATTTTGACGAATATGAAGTTCCGTCATGGGGCGTAAAGTCCAAAAACATATTCCAATAAATAGAAGAAACGTTATCAATAACACTATTTGGTTTATGAGAATCCAATGTGATTTTTACATTTAAAAAAAACTATATGCGTTGGTAGATTAAAATTTATTTAAAACTTTTCGTGTGCTTTAAGAAGGGTAGCCGCGGTAGAATGGCCAATGATAGATCAATGTGGTGACATTTGGAGAATACTTTTGTCTAAAGACCAGAGTATCACAGGTAAAAATAGTAAATAACGTAAAAAATACTCTAAGCACAGCAATATTTTTTTATTATTTCGCGTGCTTTACTGCCACCACGGTCAACGTTTAAAGACATTATACATGATTCACAGTTAACCCTAAAAAGTCACGGGAAGGTATGCACTATATACACACATATTTGACTCTAAAATCAAAACTAACAGTCACGAAATGTTAAGTTTATTTCTTGATAAGATGTTATCAACAATATCCTGATATAATTTTTTGTCACAGATTTCGTAGTTGTGTCAACACCGAACCATATCTTAAACACTCAAATATTTCTTATCAAACGACGCTGTCGTGAAGACAGATTATTTTGACTGCTCTCAAGTTAGATTTTTTAGAAACATTATTCCCACGTGCTAACACAATGCACCTTTTGTTTGTAATACAGTATAATTACATTCGAGGCATTTATATACTAAAAATCACATACAATAAACAATACTTATTTTGATTGTTTTAACTAAATGATTCTCATTCCCGAGGATTCAATCTCAACTCTATACAGAAGAAGGGACTGCTATTTTTTTGTGCAAAACCTTTTATTGTTTGGACTAGGCAAAACTGTGAAGTTTGTTTTATAGGGCATTTTTTGCCGCGCACCACCACTATGTGGAAGCTGCAAACCGATGTATTTCCGAACCAATTCGACTTAAGGTTCTTCAAGAAAAGAGCATAACCGCTCTTAAGAGGCCGGCAAGTCAATTACGAGCCCTCTGGCAATGTGAGTGTTCTGTCTATGCCTCCTGCTCGTTTGCCCCTGTTATATAAAAAAGTAATTTCACCGTTTTAGAGAGCTATAATTTGATTTATAGCCTGGTGCGAGCGAAATCAACTCCGAGGTCGTGATGAACCCTGACGGTGCACCGATAGATTATATGAAGGTACAACATAAGGTCTCCTATAATAAATATCTCATACTTATAAAAAAATATCAATTAAATAGTTGCAAAAAAGGGTTGGGTATAAATTGTACAATTTAGTGATTCAAAAAAAGTTTTATATAAAAATTGTACTTTTAATGGGACTTATTTGAACGTTGTTTAGTGTTTTATAAAATGTTTATATAGGTATTACAAAAATAAAAACAATTAAATTTAAAATGTCGTCATAGTAACTTCAATGTAATACTTATATTGTTCTTATCTTTGTTTATTAACTGAAAATGAACAATAATATTTTAAATCGGTGAAATCGCGTACGTAATGTTTTTGTAAGAGAAACTATCTATAAATACTAAAGAAAACTATAGAATAGTTTTCTTTTACGTAATTCTAAGTGACATACACCAAACATATTGGTAGTGAATAATACGCTTTTCCTTTATCTAATTTTAATAACACTTACCAATCGATAAACAAATGACCTAAAAGTAGCGACCGTATAAAATGATAAAAAATATATTCCTTTCGTAAATGGAGCAAGAAAAACGGAAGTAACTAAAAATATGGAATTGCCATTCCAGCTCTCTCAATTACTGAACAAAGCCCACTGCAGCAACTGCACTTATATTCATAAAGTTATTTAATTCAATTTTCATTTTTTAAATTGATCAAGATTAATCGAGCAGGAACCACAATAATAGGGAACAACTATAAACCAGTGAAAACTAGCGAAATGCAACTATGTGATAAATTCCGTACAGTTTTTTAGTTTAGACGCGGCGGATGACTTGTATAATATATAAAATTCTCGTGTCACGGTGTTTGTAATTAAACTCCGAAATGGCTCGACCGATTTTCATGAAATTTTGTTTGCATATCGGTTAGGTCTGCGAATTGGACAACATCTATTCTTCATTCCCCTAAATGTTAAGGGCGGTCCACCCCTACAAAAATATACAGTATACAGCCCTTAATTTTTTTAATCAACCCCTATTTTTTTGTTATAGTAGATAGTTATTATTATTGAACTAAAAAAATGTTTCCTAGAAATAATATACACATGGCAAAAGTACGTTTGCCAGGTCAGTAAGTTTTTATATATATTATAGTATGACATATGTTGTCACCGGATTTTTGGCTTAGGGTATTATTCTCTAAAAAA
Organism: Pieris macdunnoughi; assembly: GCA_905332375.1. NCBI lineage: Eukaryota > Metazoa > Arthropoda > Insecta > Lepidoptera > Pieridae > Pieris > Pieris macdunnoughi. The sequence goes on along the minus strand of CAJOBZ010000003.1, from coordinate 10,407,533 downwards.
CGTTTTCGTTCGAACCTTTTTCCTCTGACTTTTCAAAACTAAATTTTTTTTGGATATATTTTGTTTACTCACAAATAACATGGTTTACTGTTGATAAAAGGATTTTCAAACAAGGTATAGTAGATCCCCTAACCTCACCAACTTTACCTCTTTACCTATAACATTAATATAGATTAATCAAATTTTTAAGCTTTATCTAATATTGTACTAGTTGTACAACGACATATATATACTTGAGCGCATGGGCCAAGATCGAGCGTTGAAGGAGGCATACCTAAGCCGACCTAGTGGTCAGGAACCAGAAGTCCTAGGTACCGCTGGATCGACAGAGTAGAGGAGGACCTGCAGCAGCTGAAAGCCAGCAATTGGCGGAAGGTGGGTTGGGTTTTTGGGTTGCAAAGCTAGCGGAGCGAGTGAGTGAGTTGTAAGTATGTAATTCATTCCGCGCTTTTGTGCTAATTTTATATCAAGACTAAGTATTTTTTTTAAATACATTAAGCGTACATAGTAACTGAATAAACAAATTTTGATTTGATATATCTTTAATGGACTCCAATAGCGATAAATCATTTAAGATTCATTTATATACTATTTATACGAGATACATTAATTCCCGCATATTGTTTTTTTTTTCTATAACAGGGGACAAACGGGTACAAACACTCACATTGCCACAGGGCGCGCAAGTGCATTGCCAGTCTCTTAAGAAATGGTACGCTCTTTTAAGTCGTCGGACCCTGAGTCGAATTGGTTCGGAAATACTTCAGTGGTTCCACATAGTGGTGGTGCCCGGCAAAAACTGCCTTAAAATACGCTCATTTGTGAAACGACGGTGAGATGATACGGGTGGAATTTTGTATTCGTGCTCGTTAAACGTAAATTAATCAATAAAGCTTTTCATAAATATGACGAATACTTCAATGATCCTAATCCTTGGGATTGATTTGCTCCAGTTCAAACAATTTGTATGACTCAAAACTTAGCGATTAAAAAGAGTGGCGGAAAGTTTCTTGCCAGTTCTTCTTACCCGCTCTACGCCCTTGACTTGCGAACTGGTAGTAAATGTAAATTTACAATTAATTTAACTTCTTTTTGACGATTCATAAGTGTACTTGTTTACCTACATGAATAAAGATATTTCGAGGTTGTGTTTGAGGTTCCATAATGAAATTATAATTATTCTAACAGTAGGACATAAAATAATATCCCTTCGACGCAAACAAATGATCTGACAGCCCAAGTTATTTTCGCATACACTGGAACTATCTTAAATTGAGATAATGAAGACGAATAGGAGATGTGACGTATAACAAATTACCCACGTGAAGTATTGAAGTAACTGAATATGCAAGTTAACTGTTGCTTTCCTGTCACGGAAGTGAGCTGTCTGTTAATTTAGTTGTTACCAGTTTTTGTCGGACTGTGGGAGTTCTAATTTTTGTCTAATGAATACATTTTCGTTTCAACAATAGAATTTTTTAATTCATATTTCGGTCTGAACTTTTTTTTTCTTCGGGAGGAAGGAATGGGTTCGTAACTTTAGGGGACGGGTATTGCGACTGCGGAGGAGAAGCTGCATCTGGCACGAGACAAAACACGCTTCACGAGATTGAGAGGAAGTAGACGAATTTAATGTCTACTGATTATAAAGGCCAATAAAAGCTATATACATAATAAAACAAATCTAAATGGGTCTTGACTTTTGCATCCGATTCTTTGACCATTTTTATTTGATAGATAGAGTGATCAGCCTTCTGTCTGAAACATTGTGACAGGATATTAGACATGCCGTGTCCTCACGATTTTTGCTTTCACCATACGAGCGACTGCTAGTACATAGACAGAAAGTAGGAACCTCAACTTCAGAGATGAACGCTAAAGTCACTAGGCGAACACTGCTCTCACAAATATATATAAGTATGTAAACATAAAGTTCACGCATACAAATGTAAATTCTATACTACCTAAACAAATAAATATTATCTCCTATTATTATACAGACATCGACACATTCAAAAAAGTAAATTGGATATTGGCCGGTCACGTTTGTAATGACAGATGAGTCAAAAAGATGGTTATTTGCAAGTGAAAAGAAAAAAGAAGTCGGCCACCAGATACCTGGAAAGATGCAATAAAGAGGATAGCGGAATGACAAGTGGAAGAATTTTGTGGAGGCATTCACTCCGTCGGAGGTTGTGTACTAATACACCATGCCTCCTGCTGATATTTTAATTTATTTTATTATTATTTATTACTTAAGATGTTATGTGGAACATGGTGTAATGGTTGCAGCTCCTTACAAACGTTGTGTAAACCAAAAAATTGGCGATTAAAAAGAGTGGCGAAAAGTTTATTGCCAGTTCTTCTCTTCCGTTCTACGTTCTTGATTTGAGAACTGGCAGTAAATGTAAAATTAGAAGCATTTTCTTTTAATGACGTTCATAAGTGTACATTGTGTTACCTACATGATTAAATGATTTTTGTTTGTTTAATGTCATCCTAATTATGTACTCCAATTACTATTTTTATTCTATTCATTATTATTCTGGGTCACGCCATGAATACTTCTTTTATAATTTTATCGTAAACAGATTTAGCTCGTACCACTTTGACGTTTAATCTACACAATAAAAATCCCCTTATCAAATGCTCACTCATCCATCATCCGAGTCATCCATCGTCATATGTCTCTTCTATCAATCGCCGTCTTGACAATTTTACATAGCGTTATGCGTTTTATATTAAACTGTTTATCAAAATGGGGGCGAGAGACAGTTCTTTTGTTTGTTGACGGCTGATTAAAATTTTATAGTAATACACAATGTGGTACAATTTTAGAGTTTATTGCCAGTTCTTCTCTTCCGTTCTACGTTCTTGATTTGAGAACTGGCAGTAAATGTAAAATTAGAAGCATTTAATTTATATTTCTTTTTTGACGTTCATAAGTGTACATTGTTACCTATATGAATAAATGATTTTTGACTTTTGACAACCTAAAGTTCGCATATACTGCCACACATAATGGCGTGCAAATTTCTGTTGGAATTGTACATACATTATAAGTCTATCATTGTAGTCAATTAATATATAATTTGTAGTAATAAGATATCTCATTATTAAAATGTATTTACCAAATTATATCATTTATAATGTTTCACGCAAATAATTATTAACGGAATAAGATTTTTTTTCGAAAAGTAGTACATTAACTCAATTTTCCAAAACACTAATAGGAAGATCTTTTAATGTTTTTGGTAAGTTATAGACAAGAGAGAATAAGAACAAAACAGTTTACTTTGATCGCCACAAATTGACACAAATATCGTAACAGCTTAAACTATTTTTGAATTGTGAGGTCCATTAGTCGAATTGTATGTGTGTGAGATAAGGTGGGTCAAAGTAATACTTTGTTCATAGGATTTCAAGAGAAATTCACTTATAAACTGTCTCATAATAGAATATTTGTGAATTAGATTTATTAATATGGAAAGTTTTTTTTTCATTTTCATTATTTGGAGAAGAAAATGTGTTCTTTGTATATGATTAACATTACAGTGCCGCATAATGCGGATTATTTCCGAACCAATTCGGCTTAGGGTCTTTAAAAAAAGAGCGTACCAATTCTTAAAAGGCCGGCAACGCACTTGCAAGCCCTCTGGCAATGACTATGAGCGGCGCTTTCACTTATCATTAGATGAGCCTCCGCCTGTTGACACCGTGTTATATAAAAATAATCAAATGAGAAATAAACATTATGATTTGTCTTTTAAAAGTGCGGCCTATATATTACGTTGGAGGTATTTTTGCACCTCTTATGCCTGATCCCAATCAATGTACGATCCCTACTACTAAGCTATAAAGTACAGAAGCTGTCTTAATTTGTTAAGAGATTTTTTGAAAGTACTGTATTTTTATATCCACAAAAATTATAAGAAAATTGTATAAATTCTGTTTAGCCATATTACTAATAAAAAAAATCTAAAACCCCTTAGCAAGCAAGCTTAGTAAGCAAAACTATATGTGCAAGTCTCATCCCTGATGTCAAAGGTTCGAGTCCGGTTACATAACAATCAACTTTTTTTCTATGTCCGCATTTAACACTTATTCGTACGGTTATAGCAAATCCTGAGGAAACCATGCCTCAGACTCAAAAAGCTTATTAAAAACAAATGATCACGATACATATACAGTCAATTCTGAGACCAAAACCAATGGTTGTAACGCTACTGTTTTTTTTATAATAATCGTAAATATATATTGAGTTAATAAATTCGCGTTTAATCTCCCAAATAAGTTATTTACTTGAGGATGTTCTGATAATATTGATAACGTTATCAAAACATTTCCTATTTGCTATAAACACCTGCGTTATAGGTGGGAAAATTAGGAATAATATTTACACGAATAACATGTAACGTGCAGGCTTACTCTGTAATACCGTATTAGTGGCGATTCCAATTATAACGTAATCTAACGAAGCTCAAAAACAATACATTTATTAGGTTTTGGCTTCGGTACTGAGTTTACAGCGGTCAGTGGTCGTAGGTTCGATCCCCGGCTGTGCACCAATGAACTTTTTATTTGCGAATTTAACACTCGCTTGTATGGTGATCCAAATGGGTAGATCCAAAATTCGTTATGTGCCACAGAAGGTCGATCACCTACTTGCCTATTAGAAATGAGGCCCAGACCTAAAAGGTTGTAGCGCCATTGGTATATGGAATATATATTGGTTTTAATAGTAACCATTCTGTTTATTTGACTATTATTAGATAAAAAGCAAAGACTACGTGAACTATCTATCAATAAAATTTTCAAAACAATGTTTTTCTGTCCATCTCGTCAAATTTACAAATTAATTCAGTGCCTCTTTGTATTAACAAGGACACTTCTTTACCGTTTTCTTTAACTATGCCTAGAAGAGATCGCTTATGAGTGATAAGGCCATCGCACCATGTTTATTGTTTATATTAGGAAAGCGATTCAAGACTTGGGCCTTGTTATTTGACAGTTATTCTCGCCCGCTTTACGCCGTTTGGAATCATGGCCAATCACAATAATGAGTATTAATACCGCACAATCTCAAATGCGACATCAGCGCTACGGATACTGAAAGAACTACATCTAACTTACATACAAAAACGTCGGAATCGGAATCAATCTTGGAAGTTACAGAGGAAGAGCACTGATTGTTAATACAGAATTTTATCACTTCTTTACTGTCTTTAAATTCATTTAAAGGAAACTTTGAGGTTTTTTTTCTGCCCCGTAAGCTACTTATATATATTAATTATTACTCATTAACCCTAAGATTAGTTTTATTTATATTTTTTTTACTTTAGCTTTAGTTTTAGTTAGAAATACCTTGTTTAGTTTTTGGTAATTATTTAAGCATTTCTTGTTCTTTCAGTGAATATGTCTTTTATTTATCCATACTAGAGTTTCCTGTAACAAATCGCTTGCTGATAAGGCCGCCCTAATAACTTATGTAACCTGTTATTACATGTATTGTTAAAGTAACGTATGTAGAAAATTTCGCCTTAAATTTGTATGCGGACAACGTAACATCAGACTTTCGCCTTAATCCGATTATGTTTAACAAAATGCTCCATCCCCGATCTCAACTACGAAGACAAGTTTGTACAGCACTTTGTTTCATGTTATTACATTTTTATACAAAGAACTTTGGACTTCATATGTTTTATTTTTGTCTAAGCTGACATGTTATTCTATATAATTACTTAGTAGTGTTTGGTAGGTAATTTAAGGGTTGTAAAAAAAAAATCAATAATTAAATTATGACTTATGGGGTGTAAAAGTTTACGACCCATTCTCAGAAATACACAAAGAGGTACAGAAAAATCGGATAAGTCGTTTCGTATGAGTTTGTCACGAGAATTTTATATTCATATAATTTTATATTGTGTATATGTGGGCTAACTATAGCCTAGTGGATAGCCAAAGAGGAAATACGTTCAAAACAATAGATTTTTGTTTATATGTGCATTTAATACTTGGTTTAATACTAGTATTTCCCATCATCCTGTATGAAGTAGAAACATGGATTACCTTCGCTCGAGTAAGGCAAAGGATCAATGCCTTTGAGATGTGGTGCTGACGGCGAATGCTAAGAATACCATAGACTAGTCATGAAATGTCATACGGACTCGCTTGTCTACCATACACAGCAGCGAATTGTATCTTACTTCGGCTATACAATGCGCAGAGGTGATGAGAACTTGGAGAATCGGAACGTGATTGGTAACACAGAAGGGAACAGATTACGTGGCCAATCACCAACCAGATAGACCGATTAAGTGAAAGACTCAAAACTGTCATAAGAGAGGCGCTGAACCGGTGGAAACAGATAGTCCGCTCCAGATGCTTTCTTGCTGACCAAAACGCTCAGACATGAGCTGCTGATTGAAGAGAGAATGAGATGTATCAAGCTAATCTTACTTGCCAATGAAAATTGATAATATAAACAAATAGAGAAACCAGAGGTAAGACTAAGAGTTGTAGTGTGTATGTATGTGTGCCTTTTATGGTATTAACCCCTTGTGGTGACTGGTCGGACTTGAATTCGTGTATGCGGTGATGTTAGTTATTTCGACTATATATTTGCGTGTTTCCCACGAGAATGTAAGTGCGTGCTCCTATTTCACCATGCCTCCTGCTGATAGAGGACAAATCTTTGTTTTTAATTTATTTTATTATTATTAATTACTTAAGATGTCATGTGGAACATGGTGTAATGGTTGCAGCTCCTTACAAACATTGTATAAATCTAAAAACATGGCGATTAAAAAGAGTGGCGGAGAGTTTATTGCCAGTTCTTCTCTTCCGTTCTACGCCCTTGATTTGAGAACTGGCAGTAAATGTAAAATTTGAATCATATATATATTTATTTTATGACGTTTATAGTGTACATTTTGTTACCTATATGAATAAATGATTTTGGAATTTTAGTATAAACGGATGTATTAGAACAGATCATTTCATAAGCGTGAAATTTAAACCTATAACATCCTTCGAGTGAAGCGACCGTTATAACGTATTTTTTATTATACAAGCTATTTTGTACCTATCTCATATTTTTCCATATCCTTTAAAACTATTTCCGTTGCTATCGTGTTATCCTTTTTAGTAGTTCCAGTGACAATCCCTTCAAAATGCTCCAGTTTCAAAGTAGATGAAAATCTCGAATACCATTTAATATTATATGCATAAAATAAGGAAGCGACGTCGACTTCCATTACACGGATCAGTTACCTTGCACTCAGGTTGACTGGCTAAAACCCTGCATCTTCAAGATAACATCCGAAATTCTCTAATTAATACAAAATCTATTCAGGCAAAAAGTGTGATATAAAAATATGTGCAATAATGTAAAAACTAATCGTGCTTTTATTTTAACCATGCATTGCGTGTCGACATTAAACGCTACTCTAGTAAGCTGAGTGGATGAAGCTGCTAATCTACAAGTGCGATACCGGTGACTCCCGGGAAAGATCTATTTAGATTGATGTTCCGCACTTTTAATGTTCGTGTCAAGAAGCTGTGTTAACAGGCGCGACCAGCGGTACAATCGACAAAATATTTCTCTCCGGAATCACGACGGGCAGGCAAATGGAGTGCCCCACTTACCAAACTGGAGGATGGCAACTAAGGTGCTCCACCACAACTACCGCACGCGTAACCCTGGGAAAAATATTTTTCTCCGTGAATCTAACGTGTAAGGTATTCGTATACAGGTGATTTCTCTTATAAATAGGTTAATTGTGGATTTGCTTACGTGTAACTTAGATATATCATGCACACTGTTATACAGGGTCTGCGTATAGGGTCTACGTGGTTCGTTACGTGGTAATCTTAGGGAGTATTTATGCTACGTAAATACGCTAAACCGCTATTCGGCACCTACATTAAAAACACTATGACCACGCCTTATCTATGAGTACATATCTAACACATTACAGCAATTGTTACATCATTAATACGTTATTTTAAACAGTTTACATACAAAGCAGGGATGTTACGGAGATATTTAAATCAAATCCTTTCTATTTATATTTTAACAATTCCATAATTCTGAAAATTTTTATTTGACACCGATTTTTATATCCATAACATCCCTGCTTTAATTAAATAACCGCCGTCGTAAGTAACGCTTCGATGAACCTGCAAGAGATTTTGATTAATGTCATATAATGCCTACAAATAACATATAATTACTACTACTATATGTAGAAAGGACCTGAGTTTGAAGTTCTAGAATTCATTCTGAAAATATCAAAACAATAATTTTATAATTAAACCTTTTTAGTTCCCGAGTATTTTTTGAAAACAACTACACTATCGTTTACGGAGATTAACAGTCTAGGTATTCGTATAGCTACTGATTGCTAAAAATGTCAAACACATATGATAAAAAAGTACCATCACTGTTCTCTCTTTTGCACTCAGCGTAATTCGAATTTATCACGAGACAGGTGAGTTCTTTTTAAAACAGTATTAGGCTGTTTTTTTTATAAACAACGGAGGCTTTCTTTGGATTCAGTTCTGTTAGAAGGCGTCAGTTAAATATTTTATATTAGAATTTTGACTTTATGGGAAACACATTTATGAGCCACGAAGGCTTACACAAACAAGCATTCAAAACAATTTTAGGTGACCAGGTGTAGGTAAAGTAGTCATTTTAGAAAAGGTACCTACTACACGATTTAGGGCTATTTACGTTTACCTTTAGAGCAGTGTTCGCCTAGTTGCTTTAGCTTGCGATTCTCATCGCTTAGGTCGTAGGTTTAATCCCCGGCTATGCACCAATGGACTTTCTTTCTATGTGCGCATCTAACATTAGCTCAAACGGTGAAGGAAAACATCGTGAGGAAACCGGTTTGCCTTAGACCAAAAAAGTCGACGGAGTGTGTCAGGCATAGAAAGCTGATCACCTACTATTAGATTGATAAATGATCATGAAACAGATACAGAAATCTGAGGCCCAGACCTGAAAAAGTTGCAGCTCCACTGATTAATTTTGTTTTACTTTTAGGTTTAGCCAAAAAATATATTAAAGAATTAGTTTCCGAGTTGTCAAAAGCCCTAGTACCCTTACCCAATAAAGGTCATGTGACCATGCAATTCGGCAAACAGTTTGGCAAAAACTGTAGCAATTTCTGAAGAGCCAAATCATGGCGGCGTATATTAAAATGTAATAAGTAAATAATTACAATGATATCGCATCTATTTGCGCATTCTTGCACAATCAGGTATTATTTACAACGCAATGCAGGAGATAATGTAACGCACTGTTTTGTCGCGTTCAAATAGGCTTTATTTATTCTGTTCATCCTATTATATTGTATATTTTACTTATATTTATGGTGAAATGTAAAAAAAATTCAGACAATTATCATTAAAGTCTAGAAATGTGGGATGATTAAGGAAATGTAATCCTGCTTCATTTTATCACAATTTAACTATATTTTATGGAGAAACCTATAACATAACCAAGTAAGTTAAATTTTAGAGATGTTCAGTACTATGAAATCCAAATCAAACACCGACACAGCGCACTCAGCCACACTCAAATACAGAGTACATACGCACACACACCCACAAAATCAACATTTACGCATACTTAAGTTGTTATATACGACTTTTGTTTAATTAGATGACACACTAAGACTAACTTTTCTTTAAAAAATCAAGCGTTAGATCAATTTTGTCACATATCTCTGTCATGAGTAAGGATTTATTAGTATTATAGTAAAAGAATAAATAAAACCAAACACCGACATAAATAAATCAGTGACACTACAACTAAAAGGTACGTCATCAGCTTCCTATGTGCACACGCCGATCGACTTTTTTGGTCTAAGGCAAGCCGGTTTCGTCACGATGTTTTCCTTCACAGGGAATGTTAAATGTGCACAGACAGAAAGACCATTGGTGCACAGCCGGAGCTCGAAGCTACGACCTGAGGTATAAATTCGCACGCTGAAACTACTAAACTAAAATTTACAGAATTAAAGCGCGGTTTTACTTTAATTAATTTTTGCTTTTGTTTAGGAAATTATATTTGTAATGTGTTTCTCGCAATAGTATTATGACTTAAATTAATTTTCTATTCAGATGTATACTTGAGAGCTAACAATGAATCAGTTTTCTAAACAATGAGATTAATTGTGAAATAACAAACGTTTACCCGGCTACTGTATTGTCGACTTTGAAATATCAATGCTAAATATTTATAAGATAAATGTGAGAAGAATACGAAATTTGTTTATTTATTTATTATTACGATCTAAAAATGGCGTATTATTAGATATTTAATACTAAAAAATAACTTTTCTTTCTTTCTTTCTTAACTACCATTGGGAAGTCTTTACTTTTAGTAGATAAGAAAAAGGCGTTCAACTTATGTACCTATACAAATACGGTTACCAGACATGGGCATTATCGTAGAAACTTCATTTAAAGTTGAGAACATGCCAAAGAGGAATGGAAAGGAGTGTAACACTGAGGCATCGCAAAAGAGCAGAAGAGATAATATTAACGACCAAAGTAGAGGACATTATAAAGAAAATAAGGCAATTGAAATAGACTGGGCACATGGCGAGAGGTAGCAGGTTGAAATGGACAAAAATTATTATAGAATAGCAACCACGAGATGGAAAAAGGAAAAGAGGAAGACAGGGCAAGAGATGGGCAGACGATATAAAGAGAATAGGACACAACTTGGACAAGAAGAGCTAGCATTAGAAAATAATGGAAGCAGCTGGAAAAGGCCCATGTGTCACAGGACACGCTGATTACCAAAACCGGTACATCTAATGTATTAGAATAAGTTAGGTTGTGTAACCAAAATTATATATATTATACTGGATGTCAGCAATAAAGGCTTAATAATAATAATAATAACACAATAAACTTCTCTTTCTGACCATTACTAGTATTAACTCTGTGATGAAAAGAGACTAGCTTTAGTTAAAAAGGCGTAATTAGATATAGGTATATTTATGAACAAGTGTTGGGCGTGTGTCATTAGGTAAATAAATTAATTGCCTATCAATCAATAAAACAGATGCAGAAATGTGTGTTGCACCCCAATATCCCATTGGGGGTGACCTAATTGTGTGCGTTCTACGGGATTAGTGTCTGTCTCAGTAATTAAAGTAGTTTTACAAATCCGTATCTATTTATTCTACCATCCGCACGTTCTACATATGAATTTATAAATTAAAAAGTTATTTGATACTAGATAAATTTTTACATTAATGTTAAAATCATTGCTAATGTTATAATATAACTTTTAATTTTATTTATTTGAACAATGTTGGGGGTGTGTCATTAGGAAAAAAAATTAATTGCCTGTCACATCAGGGAAAATAAATTATTCTATCAATCAATAAAACAGATGCAGAAATGTGGGGTTGCACCCCAATTATCCCATTGGGGGGGGGTGACCTAATTGTGTGCGTTCTACGGGATTAGTGTCTGTCTCAGTAATTAAAGTAGTTTTACAAATCCGTATCTATTTATTCTACCATCCGCACGTTCTACATATGAATTAATAAATTAAAAAGTTATTTGATACTAGATAAATTTTTACATTAATGTTAAAATCATTGCTAATGTTATAATATAACTTTTAATTTTATTTATTTATTTCATTACACCTTTTTCCCAAAGGGGTAGGCAACGGCCACGAATCTCCACTTGCCACGGTTCTGGCACACCTCCCTCGCTTCATCCACTCTCTTGCTCATCGGTTATGGGTTTAAATATTAGAAAATATCCTCAAAAACTGGACCGAGTTCAAAAAATCACCATTAGAATGCATTATTGCTGAGTAACAAACACCAACCAATGAAATAAATTCCCGTTTATCTATAAAGAAGTTCTAATTAAATGTCAAGAACTCCAGTTATCTTTGCCCGACTAAGATAACATAACTGATAAACTTCTAACAGTTAATATACAGTTGAAATCTCGCTGTCCAAAGGTTCGTGTGAAACAGGTACGATTTGTGATTTAATGCATATAATAAAGGCAATTGTGTAAACAAATGACAATATAGCGACGCGTGCGGGTGCGGTGTCCGGTAGCGGAGGCCAGTCATTGCCAATTGAGATAATGGCTTCAAACGCTGATTACTGACCCATTCATTGGGAACTTCTGCGACATTCATATTCCCCACACAATTAAATTAGCTCCTAGGCTTAGAGAGGTTTAGATCTGTTTGAAGACCCACGTAAGTAAGAGAATATAAATATGGAATTTATTACCATTTTCGTGAAGTTTCAAACAGATCTAAACCTCTCTAAGCCTAGGACTTAGTTAATTTGTGTGGGGAATATTATTTCTGGGATTACATATTTGGGAGCTTACATACCTATTACATATTCCCCACATTATATTCAGATAATATAAAAGTATCGCTATTAACGTAGCTCACGCGCAAGGTGTTTTTATCTCGTATGCTCTAATATATGTGGACTTTCAAACAGATCTAAACCTCTCTAAGCCTAAGACTTAGTTAATTTGTGTGGGGAATATTATTTCAGGGATTACATATTTGGGAGCTTACATACCTATTTCATATTCCCCACATTATATTCAGATAATATAAAAGTATCGCTATTAACGTAGCTCACGCGCAAGGTGTTTTTATCTCGTATGCTCTAATATATGTGGACTTTCAAACAGATCTAAACCTCTCTAAGCCTAAGACTTAGTTAATTTGTGTGGGGAATATTATTTCAGGGATTACATATTTGGGAGCTTACATACCTATTACATATTCCCCACATTATATTCAGATAATATAAAAGTATCGCTATTAACGTAGCTCACGCGCAAGGTGTTTTTATCTCGTATGCTCTAATATATGTGGACTTTCAAACAGATCTAAACCTCTCTAAGCCTAGGACTTAGTTAATTTGTGTGGGGAATATTATTTCAGGGATTACATATTTGGGAGCTTACATACCTATTACATATTCCCCACATTATATTCAGATAATATAAAAGTATCGCTATTAACGTAGCTCACGCGCAAGGTGTTTTTATCTCGTATGCTCTAATATATGTGGACTTTCAAACAGATCTAAACCTCTCTAAGCCTAAGACTTAGTTAATTTGTGTGGGGAATATTATTTCAGGGATTACATATTTGGGAGCTTACATACCTATTACATATTCCCCACATTATATTCAGATAATATAAAAGTATCGCTATTAACGTAGCTCACGCGCAAGGTGTTTTTATCTCGTATGCTCTAATATATGTGGACTTTCAAACAGATCTAAACCTCTCTAAGCCTAAGACTTAGTTAATTTGTGTGGGGAATATTATTTCAGGGATTACATATTTGGGAGCTTACATACCTATTACATATTCCCCACATTATATTCAGATAATATAAAAGTATCGCTATTAACGTAGCTCACGCGCAAGGTGTTTTTATCTCGTATGCTCTAATATATGTGGACTTTCAAACAGATCTAAACCTCTCTAAGCCTAAGGGTGAGATCTATAGTGCGCACTTAGACTTTGCTCTGACTTAACTATCGAGCTAAGACACAGTCGGTATTTATAGAGCAAACTGCGAATCTCTCCCTAGTGTTGGCTTAGCTTAATCTCAAGTCCACGAAATCGACGACTTACCAAAAACTTTGACTATAAGCCTAACAAAAATAATGGCCCAAAATTTGCTTTACCATCATATCTTTTACTGGACTTTTTATTTTTGTCGGTTTTTAATGAACGGTGTTGCCATTTTGTATCGGAGTTCCATAGACTTTGGGAAAAATAGAATTTGAATTGAAAGAAATTATAAATGATCTTGATAAATACCTATGAAATGCATGAAATAAAATAATTACACATTATTATGGTATTTATTGTTGTTTATTTATATTATTTATGTAATTGTTCAAACCCCATTTTTGAGAAATCTTAAAAATAACTGGTGTGATTTTGTATGTCACCTGGCAGCCCTGGCATATTATAGTGACAACGAAATTCAAACTACATATAACCTAACCGATGTCTCTCGCTTCACATCTGTTATTTTCGTTTCCCTGAATCTTCTACCATTTATTACCTGACTACCCTAAAAAATTTGAGATAGGAGTGGAACATATGAAATTAAAAAATCTGTTAGAAATAGAATTTCTTCAACAAAAATATAAATTAGTATTAGAAATATGTATTACACTTAAAAAAAGAATCAGAAAATAAATGATTAAAATGAAACAAGTTTTGTTTTGATATTCTTTATTACCAAACAAATTACCTAGTTAAATTGTGCAATCACAGATTGCCGGAATGCTAGACCTGTAGGAGATCTTTCATTGTTTCTGTGTTACTCAACTTCTGCTGTCAGCAAGATCACCATCATCATAAGCATCGCCTCTCTGTATACCTATATTATGCAATACAGCACAAGCTATAATTATATATAACTAGTATTTGTCAATTTAGACTGTAGTCCTAGCTGTAAACATGGAAATTTCCTTTTTCACACTCTGAAAAACCTTTAAAAAATATGCCTAGTTCTTATTTGAGAATAATTATAAATATTGTCAGCTCTTGTCATTGGATTTAAAAGTGTTGTTAACATGAAGTTAAGTGCTGGATAACCGCTGTCACCTACTAAAACAGGCATTTTCTAAATATCCTGCTGTCGTGTGAACTGCCAGGCCACCTAGTCACTATAGCAAATATTTCCATATCAGGCCCTATTATTGCTTGCACATTTACAGAAAAATACCCTTTTTTATTTCTGTATGCTTCAGAGTGAGCGATACCTTTGGGTCTATTAATTTTTATATGGGTGCAGTCAATAGCTCCGATTATACTGTTTAGGCCATGGGGAGTATTAGATCTTCCTAATTCTTCAAACTTCGTTTTGGCTGTGTTCATATTTCTTGGAAAATTTACAAATCTAGGAAGTAATTTACTCAACTCTGCAGAGACTTTATTTATAATTAAACAGACTGTAGATTGGCTTATGCTGTTCAGATCACCACACACCATCTGTAATGTCAATAAAGTATTATTAGTCACATATATGTTATGTTTGAAAGTCAGAAGACAAAAGTCTTCAACATATGTACTATTTAAAATCATTTGAGAAGAGGTATAATATATCAAATTGAAAAACCATACATATTTATGAACACAATATTACCTGAAAACATCCAGTTGCATTTTTATGCCTTAATGCAATAAGTATTTGCAATTATTGCGGTAGGTTTGGCGATCCTCTGTTGTTATAAGGTTGCAAGTTTGTAATGATCAGCGTCAGGATCACATTTAATACCGTGTGTTTCAAAATACGGTTCCTTCTTTTGAATTCATTCTCACCGTACAGGATGGAAGGATTTTGGTTTTATTAGTTCCGAACATATACAACACTTTAGGCATTCGTGGATTCATATCGGCTGCAGTTCCTACCCTTTCAATGTTTTCTATTGAAGATAGAACTCTCTCTCTCCATCATGTCACTTTCGATATTGATATTTCCAAGCGGTCCATGTAACAAAGCCAAATCACAAAACGAAAGAAAGATCAATTTAATAAATTAAAGTGGTTTAAAATTTTCAATTGTTGATAGTTGATACAAGTGCTCTGTTGCTGTTGTCAAAACATTGCAATCCGTTCTACGTAATAAAATTATTGTCATCTTTAAATAATACATTTTCTAAAGGTTACTCGTGAATTTCTAGTTATTGCAATAATAAAATAAATGAATACATAAATAACAATAAATTGAAGATATATGTGTACCGTTTTAGATTTTTAAATATTTGTTATTGTTAACTTTTTTTAAAGGATAATAAACAAAGTATTGCATGAAATGAAACATCAATTTGTATTTTGACATTTTCTGTCTTAGCTTGGGCTTAGCTTAATCTCACCGTTAAAATGTCTATAAATACGAAATCATAGTTTAACCTTAGTGTACACTAAGCAAAGTTTTTCGTAAGGTAAGTCTGAGCAAAGTCCAAGTGCGCACTATAGATCTCACCCTAAGACTTAGTTAATTTGTGTGGGGAATATTATTTCAGGGATTACATATTTGGGAGCTTACATACCTATTACATATTCCCCACATTATATTCAGATAATATAAAAGTATCGCTATTAACGTAGCTCACGCGCAAGGTGTTTTTATCTCGTATGCTCTAATATATGTGGACTTTCAAACAGATCTAAACCTCTCTAAGCCTAGGACTTAGTTAATTTGTGTGGGGAATATTATTTCAGGGATTACATATTTGGGAGCTTACATACCTATTACATATTCCCCACATTATATTCAGATAATATAAAAGTATCGCTATTAACGTAGCTCACGCGCAAGGTGTTTTTATGTCGTATGCTCTAATATATGTCGATTTTCAAACAGATCTAAACCTCTCTAAGCCTAGGACTTAGTTAATTTGTGTGGGGAATATTATTTCTGCGATTATATATTAGGTAGCTTACATTTTACATAATCCCCACAAAAGAATTCGTATTTCTCTGATGAGCTGTCCAACTTTGGGATTGCTCAAAAACTCAACTCAGACAGCGCCGACCCCCAGAATTATGAGAATGGAATAGTGCACTTATATTCGTCCGCCAAGTGTGCGCATGTGCAATTTTTACTGCATGTATGAGCAATCTAGATAAGGCGTCGTGACTGAAACGGCCTGGAGAAAAATACTAGAGATAGAAAATATTACTTAACCAATGTCAAGAAATTTTGTAATAATTACAGGTTAGAACATGTAACAACTTTAACTTAAACCCTAAATGACTCACTTGTTTTTTTTTTATAATAGGGGGGCAAACGACCCTACCGGACGCCCAAAAACGGCAGTGATCGCAACATATGGACAGTTTTAGGCCAAGGTCAGCTGGGTGCGTTGCTGGCCTTTGAGGGAGGAGTACACTCTAATTTTGAATAGTTCGTATCTCTCAAGAGAGACTCCCACCAGGAGTCGAGGATTTATCTAAGAAATTATGAATTCGTTTACAGATCTCCTACTCAAAAGAATACAAAGAGTAGAGCAACCCAATGATTAGGCGACTTTTCTCGACCATTCATCATGTTCCAAAAGATTTCGTTTCAAATAGCAAAAATTGGGCTATTTAAAACCAAAAAGGTTTTTTGTCGTTTCGTCTACAGGGTCGGTTTTCAAAAATACATAACCTAATACATATTGTATAAAATCCAAGCGTTTAACCGAGTTTATTAAATGAACACTAAACACTACACCATGTTTATTATAAATTTAAACCAACGGACATCGACTTACACGCATTGTTACATTTTATTGGCACGTTAGAAATAGAAATAGGATATTGTTTGGCGTTATTACATGTGGTCCGCAATTTATGTTTTATGCATTTGATATATCGGCTTTTAACATGTGCACTGCGCAGGATACTTCAACAATTGTTGTCCATATTACGACTAATTGCCGCGGAAATTATTTGTACAGGCTGCAAAAAGATTAATCACCCAGCTCTTTTTATTAGGTAATTAAAGACAAAGATAGATAATGTTAGATTTATGGAATGTAAACTTAAGGAATCCTTTGAGATGGAAAAAATAATACTTTTTACACCGTTTCTATCCTTGGTATTTATTCTTTTTGATAGAACAGGGGGCAAACGGGCAGGAGGCTGACCTGATGTTAAGTGATACCGCCGCCCATGGACACTCTCAATGCCTGAGCTCGCGAGAGCGTTGCTGGCCTTTTAAGAATTGGTACGCTCTTTTCTTTTCAGTATCGTAAGTATTTGTTTCTTTAATAGTAGTGGGTGCAGTTCTGTGCCTGACAAACGCCGTTGACGTTTCAGTCAAGCTGGTTTTCTAACGATATTTTTTCCCATCGTACGAGCCATGGTAAGTATTAAATGAACACATAGACAGAAAAGTCTTTTGGTTCACAGCCAAAGTACGAACCTCAGGGATAAGATAAAAAAAAAAAAAAGATGACCGCTTAAGCTATGGGTTAAACTGCAGCTCAGTTTTATATATTTATTAAAGTTCACATAATATATAATGCTTCTACAGTATATATTATCTATTCTACAATATATGACAATTATGGTAAACATAAATGTTGCAAAAAATACAATAAAAATATTTCACTTACAATTTTAGATTTTACTAATGATTATATCAGAAAGGTACGTAACAATGTTTTTTTTAAATTGATCAACCCACTCCCGAATACATCAAGCATTGTGTTTATTATGTTATATTCCCGAAGAAGTGTCTTTGTAGCATATATATGCTGACTGTACACACTCGTTTAATTTATTCACTGTATTGGATCATTAAAACATTTAATATCAGGTCAAGGTCATGAAGCATTCCTGCGTTTTATACTGCATTACTTCCTGCATTTTATTTTTTCCTATGCGTCACATTAATAGCGAATAAAGATTTAATTCACCCTCCACATAAAAAATAACAGGAAAATAAAAAAGGCGCTTCACGTCACCATATCTAAAATTATGCACTTTCAACGTACTCGTAAAATCATCATTTTTTTAATTTGTGGTTGTTTGTTTAATTTTTTTCCTTGACAGATTGCTTATGTTCTAATGTTTTTGTTTTTTTTTGTTTTTTTAAAGACAATTCACACCAATTGACCTAGCCCCATGCTAAGCTGGTGAAGCTTGTGTTATGGGTACTAGGCAACGGATATACATACATATTATAGATAGATAGACGTATAAATACATATTTAAACACCCAAGACCTAAGCACAACACCAAATGCTCATCACATCGATGTTCGTCTTAGCCGCGGATCGAACCCGGGACCCATGGATTCGCAGTCAGGGGTACTAACCACTAGACCTATGAGTCGTATCTAATGTGATGTAAATGATGTGTATGTGTGTTAAATTTGTCATGTCATATTTTCTTGTATTTTTTAAGCATACACATTGTTTTAGAACGTATAAATAAATAAAACAACACAATTAGATCTGAACAATGCATTGAGAAAAATCAGAGAAAAATGAAAGATAAATGGAAAACTATGGAGGATGCTTTTACCCTAAGGGGCCATACAATACTACAACGCTATATTAAATGTTAACAAACCAATTGTTGTATGGATTCATTAATAAAGCTTTTATGAATAAATAAATAGTTTTTATTACTTTAGTTACGACTTACGGAAATAGTCGTAAATAAGAAACGTTGTTTCGTTTAATTGTCTCACCGTTTATTTATAGATATGTATTTGTACTTTATTAAATCAGTTTTTATCCAACGTGTCGAAAGGAATTTAATATTTGTAAGTCATCATGACGATTTTATATGATCATATAGGTCATGAAGTATTTCAAATATTTCAACGTACTGTTCAGTCGGAGGGCTAATGATTTAACACTTTCGTAACTAAAACTGTCGTAGTTATTTTTGTTGGTCTCTTTGACACTTTAATAATAGAAAAAATATAATTTTGGGTCACGCCTTGACATACTGTGAGCTCATTTCAAAATCACGCTTACAACATTTACGTATGTATATCAATAACAATTACAAATTTAATACTTTGGACAAACAAATTAGATGTTATTAAAATAATATGTATTATCTGGAAATTTCAATCTCATAATTCTAGTCTTAAATAAACAATCGCTATTGTATATGTTACAAATAAGAAACATATAAAAAACGTGTTTCAAGATCTAAGTTGTCAGAGGTCGGGTTACATAGATATCTTCTATATTTATAAATATTAATCGCAAAAAATATTCCAATATAAAATTCAAAGATGGCAGGATGGATTTTGAGTTACTTTTTCACTTCTTGAACTCAGCCACGTTTTTAAGGACAGAAAAATATTAATTAGTAAGTAATTCGTTTTTTATTAAACAAAAGCGAACAGTCTATGGGGATCATAATGATTCATATGTTGGTATCTAGCTACTAAAAATATAGAATAAGTAAAATTATATTAAGGCGAAACGAAGTTCACGGGGGCAGATATTAATATAAACCATACGTTTGTTTGTCTCCAATTAGTAAAACCACATTAATATACATAACGTAGTTTAAAATATCAAAGCTATAGTTTTTAAATATAAATCGAAATATATTGGCTCGAAGCACTTCGTAGAAATGACGGAGCAAATAGATTCAGGCTTTTTAAATCTCACTCCTGCACGTACGATTTCATATGAACGTGCCAAAAAACGACAGAAATAATTTTTATTACCGAATTTTCGGCTGTGAAAATTTGACTGCAATTATGCTTTTATCGCGAGAATGCCCTCAAAATATTAACTGAATGAATGTTTACTCAACTGATATGATGTCGTGACCCGATTCATAGATTATAGAACAAAGTTCAGTATCTTCGTATGTCTAGTATCATAAGTGGATGCAACGGGCTATCGTAGGACGATGCAGTGCGTGCGCGCTAAACAAAGGTCGGCCATCTTCGTAACAAACGAGCTCTATCATTTAATTACGCGGAACATATACGTACACTTATTTTATAAAACACATACTGAATATCCATTTAGAAAAAATATAGTAAAACCTTTTGTGATATTGATTTAAGAACTACACTTGCCCTCATATTCGTTTTTAAACTCCCAAGCGAAATTAAAGAATTATTGCTGAATAAATTTAAAACTCACGTTAAACAGAAATTTATCAATTAAGATTTTTTATAAATTTGACGATTATTTAAATGATGCTAATCCTTGGGATGGTATTGCTCCAGTACAAACAATTTGTATCACTCAAAACTGGCGATCAAAAAGAGTGGCGGAAAGTTTCTTGCCAGTCCTTCTTATCTGCGCTTAACGCCCTTGACTTGCGAACTGGTAGATACTAAATGTTAATTTGGAATTAATTTAAATCCTTTCTGATCACGTTCATAAGTGCACTTGGTTACCTGTATGAATGAAGTTATTTTGAGTTTGAGATTGATCTATCCCGTTCAAACCGCTCTAATAAAGAGAGAAACTGTCATTATTTAAACATTTAAAAACGTGAATTCATAAGATATTTTTCAAAGGTGTATTGAAATCATTTCAAAGCGAAATTGCATGTTAACAAGAACTAGTTTAGCATCTAAATACGCCAATTAGCGGTCATATTATCTTTAATGAAAGTATTCATTAATAGTTTTATTTCAAATTATATTGCGTATTAAATATGAACGTGTTGGCGGCAATCCAACACTTTCAGTTTTCACTTAAATTCAATGATTTCAACTACAGGATTGATTTGGGACACGTCGTAGCGATTTTGACGCTGTATGACATTAATTCGATGGACAGTTTAACACAGAAATATAATTATTATAAAGATATGAAAAAATAAATATCATGGCGAAAGCTGCTCGCCAAGGGCTGTGAAGCATTATCTGAACAATGATGCTTGGAAGTAAATTGGCTCAATTCTCTTTTATAATTGTATTATTTGTACATTACTTCTCTCTTTTAGCTTCTTCTTACTACATTCAGTCTTAGCGCTAAACATGAGGAGAATGCTTGGGATTCCCTTGACAGCTAAGAAAACAAACATTTTCATACTAAAACGGCATTTCGACATTCTGTTACCAACGGATCCTCAATCCTCGAGTTATATGGGGGAATACCCGTGTTATACGACGGACTGAATTCGCGTTATAAGAGTACCGTGTTATAAGGGGGTTTACTGTAATATACTCATATGTCTACAGAATGAGAATTAATTTGTTTATGTACGTATGTAATGTGTAGAACGCATGCGCACCCATTGCAACCAATTACATTCATAGTAATTTATAATTGCACTGACGAGATAATACAATGCACGTGAAGATAATTGATATTGTTTTAAATGGATTTTTATTCGCTTTACCACGGAAATATATTGCATCATATTTTACAATAGACATTTCTTGTTTTTATTGACTTTACAATGAATTTACATAGTGTGGACCAGAATCTAAGTGTCATTGAGCAATTTGTCCCCTTTTTCCTATATAATAGGGGGGCTAACGAGCCTGCGGGTCGCCCAAAAAGGGCAGCTATCGCAGCCCATAGACACCCATTTCTAGTGGGTGCGTTGCCAGCCTTTGAAGGCATCCCGCAGGCTCGTTGGTCCCCCTATTATATAAAAAAGGGGGCAAATTGCTCAATGACACTTAGTTTCTGGTCCACACTATGGTTATACACTTTGAGGGAGGAGTACATGATCTTATGCCTAGAACACACCACTGACCCACATGGCGATTAAAACTGGATATACATAATATATTGCGTAATAAACACAGGCGACGTAGTAAGTGAACCTACAAGCCGGAGGCACTGAGTTCAGTTTCTAGAATAATAATTGTTTCAGGTTGGCACGCCGTTTTCCTACAAATTACAAATACGTTTGACGCTATTAGGGAACGCGAGTTTAGACACGCACAATAATTCTTATTAGATCTATAATTTTAGATTAATCTTTTAGATGGGTTTCTTTTCTTAATATAACAGGGGGCAAACGGTCAGGATGCTCATTAAGTGATACCACCCATAGACACTCACATTGCCAGAGGGTTCGCAAGTGCGTTACCGTCCTTTTAAGAATTTGTAGTCTTTTCTTGAAAGTCGAATTGGCTCGGAAATACTTCAGTGGGCATAATACAAAATATGTTAGAATAATTTATTTTCCTCGGCAAATATCAGACTTCGCAGTCAAGGTCATAGATTGATGGACAAGATCGCGACTCATAAATAAAAATGGGAAGGGGCGACCAGATGTGTTTATAAAAATATTAGCGTAAGATAAAAAGATTGTATTTTTTTTCTTCAAAATAGACGGTGGAAATGAAATCCGATTGCTTAAATGAAAATTTGGAGGTTTATAATATAATAATATTACTTATATTTTTTTCGGAATCCGCTTTTGCGACACTTTTCCAGGGTCCGGTGGATCTGGGCTACCTGGGCATCGAGAGATCGCCCACTCACAATTCTGACCTAGAGTCACTGTAGATTTTTACGTCACGTTTATTTTTACATGATTGACGACATTTCGCAGTGCCGTCAATTCAGCTTGAAAAACGGTGCACTGGGGTCGCAAGTCCGTTGCCGGCATTTTAACAATTGGTACACTCTCTTTTTAAGGACCCTAAGTCGAATTGGTGCGGAATTGCTTTAGCGCGTAGCTTGTTTCACATAATGCTGTTTCAGCAGATCATAAGTCCATATGGTTATTATAGTGTTAGTTACAATATTGTCCTAATTATTACATTAGTAGGTTAGCTTCACGATATAATCAATCATAAAATGAAAACACATCACCGCTGCAAAACCACACACCATTATGCAGTCCATTGCAATGACCCACGTAAGGGCAATCCAGCCTTCCCGTTATTACCGCCAGGATGCTGTTAGGGCTCCCCCGCACTCGCGTCACCAGAGATACAGGTCAATCCAGCCTTTCCGTTATTACCGCCAGCATGATGTTAGGTCTTCCCCGCACGCTCACCAGAGATACAGCTCGCATCGTGGTGTGGCGATTAGCATATAAACAAAAGCAGAACGCTCTTTCTCTCAAATTATGTTTACGCTGTGATCAGGGTCAGGTCCTCAACTATGTACTTTTAAAGAATGATGACTAAATATCGGCTCCGAGAATAAAATGATAATGCAAAATCACAACTTTACAGGAAAATTAAAAAACCGTTTTAATAAGATTACTTCATTTGGGTCCTAGGTAGGAACTTGGGAGTTAGCTTAAATGATAGTAATTTTTAGTGTTATCTCTATACTAAGTTGAAATTTTGAAAGATTCCACTGAACTTGAGATATTTAGGAAATAAAAGAATAGACTAAATTTAACAATAACATGTTGCTAACATGCACTTATCATTTTTTTCATTTAAACTTCATTAATACGAATATTGTAAATCTGTCATTTATTCTACGATATACGAACTCTCCAGCAATGTCGGTAATGTAATATTATCATCTTATTCTTGTTATTATTCAAATAATGAATTTACGATATGAGTAAATTAGACGTTTTTTTTGGGTATTTAAATTAAACTACTTAATTATAATCAACTGTTATTTATTTTGGGACCAACATTTAAATCCAACAAAGAGGATGACAAAAATAATACTTTTCAATAAAAACAAAACATAAGCAAACAAACATAACATAAAGTCACTCTCAAATAAATCAGTCTATAATTAATCTATTTATCTCCATACTCAAATCTTCATAATTAAGTGGCATCTTCGAGTAAACATTCAAAATCACGAAACCTAATATTCCAAATAAAATATAAGCGAAATCTAAGTAATTTCTATCCAAAAGTATATTATAATTTAAAAAAGTCTTCTTATTAGTTACTCAATATTTAAAAAAATAGTCTTCATCAGCACAGTTATCGGTTGGTGCTTCTGCCTCATCAATAAATTTAAGAGATTCATAGAAACCATGATAGTAGCTTGGTAGTCATTTGATTTACAAAGACTTATGAGATCAGAATGTAGGCTTTACTTTTGGCAGATCTCGGGTATAAATTTTTAATTCAGGACTGTTATTAATATTAGGTGTATTGGAAGCAGTCTAGCACTCCGTTTGGATCTTGTTGGCGTTAATGTTGAGCTTAGAATACTCAGCGTCAAAATCATATTTAAACCGCAAGATGATGGTTCTCAACTGGTTACATGATTTCCATTATTTTAGACCATTTATCTTCTTCCCTTTATCATCTTTACCCCAGTGTTTGTCCTCGAGTAATTCTTTAATGTCGTAGAAGTCACTTTGTAACATTTCTTTAATAATAATTCTCGCCATTTACTTTGGCATTGGTAATTATTGCGTACATTTGATCTGGACTAACAAATTGGTTTTTCAGCTCACGTTCTATAGTAGAAGCATCGAATCGCCCTCACTCTGGCCATGACCAGTCTCAAAAATCTGTGAGTGATATTAATTTGAAGCTTTATGGCAGCAAACATGTACAGAGCGAATATGAATATGTTTTTATTCTGCCCTGCGCAACCATCAGAATAAATGACAAGTTTTTAATGCCTCTCTTTTTCTGTATTAAGAAATTGCCATAAACAACTACCTATTTCTATTGCTCCTCTTTTTGCAATCTGCGCATGCCAAACGTAGCAATAACCTTTGCGTTGAGTGGCGTCAAAATTGTGAAATTGTAAATAGGAACTTTCTCTTGTAGTGGAATACTCCAACAGCAGATTGAGGTATATTCAACACTTTTTGCAAATCAAATATAGCTATTGTAGTTTGCAATCGATTGCAAGATTCTTTTTCTTCTTTCTTTATCTGTCGAACTCTCTTTTATTTCGCTGATGTTGATCGTACTTTTCTTGCAAGGTTTTTGAGTAGCGTTATCAGTTGGCGGTAAAGAGCGCATTAAGAGCACTGATCCTTTTTTGGCTTATAGAAAGAATAATTAAATCTGGTATTAAAATTGTCTGATACTGCTTTTGTAGCCATCGGAAAATCAAAACTTTCTTGTATGAACCAGGTCTTGTATAGGCGATACATTTTAGATATGTTAAGTATTCTGAAAGAATTTTTGTTCGTTTCTTTGGACATAAGACTTCCACTGTGGGAAAAGTTAATGTGATGACTATGCTTTTTCTGTATATTGCGATTTTGCGGGTTGTTGAGTAGTCCTCGTAGATCTGTAATCCTCGTATTGTATTTTTTTCCAATGGGTATGAATTATCTGTTTGAAATACACAAAGTGCTTGCAAAAAAGGTCCTACATACTTGAACTTTCTCTTTCTGTAAATCAAAATAGTATTTGACGGTTTGGGTGCGATTATTCTTTCGATCTAACTTGATTCTTTTGACCTTCTCAACTGTCGTGTAACTAACAATAAATTGCCATTGCCGCTCATGATCTCCTAATTATAAACTGCGCAATTCTCTTGGCCAATGTAATTTTCTTCACATTTTTTTGCGCATTTACATCCTCTTGTAATCTTTTTTTTTCGTATATTTTAGATCTGCATCCCATATTAGTTTCTCCCGAGTTTTCAATTTCTTACTCTTTACATCTTGATGTTCTTTTCACTCCGAATCCGTTTTCTTGTCAACAATTTCTGCTTATTAGTAGAAAATGATGAGAAACTTTGTCTACACTTGCGGCGGTTTCAGGCCTTGAGTTTATATCGGGACTTTGGCAGATAGTGTAGGATTCACCATCATCTAAGGTGTGACTGTCAATATAGAATCTGATTGTTTCAGGCTGTAGAGTTGTGTCCAAACCAAGAGGTCTGTGAAATCTTCATTTTCGATGGAAGACTTATATCATTCTCCAAAAATGTGAAGAAGAAGATCTTTTGTTGAAAATAGGATTCAAACAACGTTTTGTTTTTTTCTGTATTAATATCGCGTGGTTTGGCAGAAACCGGTGACGAGTAGTATTGTTTAAGATGAGGTGTGCCCGTCAACTTAGCAGTTCATAAGATGAAGGTGATGCGACGAAGTCGATTTGTTGGAATACGGAGGAGACATTAGAAACAGTCGAAGGCTTCTTGTAATATTCTCAATAGCTGTTAAATAATCAGAGTCTCCGCCAAAACTTGATGGACTCCTGCTAAGTTTGTTATCTGGACTTGGTAAACTTGACACGTCCGGAGAAGTCAACAGCAATTTCAAATTCGTCATCGTCAGAGTAATTTTTCGGCAATCCTGAAATTAATTAACTAAATGTAAATACTTGTGATGCCCACTGAGGACTAAATTACTAAGGACTAAATTATTTTCGTTTTACTTAAGAAACGAATACGGTTTGAAACCAAAAATCAACTAGGTAGGCACAGAACAACCTTAAATTTTTATTGAAAATTCACACTTATTGCATTGTAATAAAGTTCTGCCCGGGAAGGGTTTATGTATCGTGATATACCTGCTAGACGTAATCAAAATAAAGAAACGGATACTAAAGAAGCAATACTTCAATTTGTTACTATAAAGATGCGTGCAAAAATATATAAAATAGCAATCAATAAGTATAATATCTCCCAAAATACGTTCATATGAACAGCTGTAGTAGGAGTCAAATATTTTTAGAGCTTAGGTATGTATTAACCATACGTGCAAAGAAAACTTGTATAATTACTCCAATATTATGTTAGCTTAGTAGGAAGCAGTGGCCACAAAACAATAAGTAGGTACTTACCTTGGGGACATTTTTCCGGTTCTGGATGAATTATTTCTCCTATATCCAAGGCATTTAACCGGGCCGCCCTCAGTTTCTTCATCTTAAAAACACTGTGTCTATTTAAATCACTATAGAATTAACACATTCCATTAAATTCCGATCATTCCAACACAAAAATAAAAGCTCGTTCGCTTAGTGACGTATAAGATCATACTGATTTAAAAAGTAAACAAACAATAACCCTTGTCGGCGAACGCGCCGGTGTGTGCTATCCCTTTCTTACATTAGCTCAATCAACACGGGGAAAGAAACAACAACATACTTTGTTGTTCAGTACGATTCCATGTTTTGTAAAATCGATTAGCAAACGAGCTCAGCTAATTTTGAACTAGAATAAATGATAGTGCGTTTGTCATAGACGCGGTAGGTATTATTTACTAGAATATTAAGATAAAAGCTACATTGTGCGTAGTCATCAAAAAATTTTGGCAAAGCAATGTTATCGTATATTGTTAGATCCAAAAAAATCGTTGAATAAAATAATATCTTTTTCTAACTTTTTAAATAAACAAAAGAAAAATCTGAAAAAAATGGGCAGATGTATTAGACCTCAGGATCCTGAATTTGCAATAATACTAAAACTATGATAATAGCGGTTATCATTTTGTTCTCCGGAGCCGTCGATATACTATGATTGCAGTATTTTTTTTTTTTGATTGGACAATTCACACCAATTGACCTAGTCCCATGCTAAGCTGGTGAAGCTTGTGTTATGGGTACTAGGCAACGGATATACATACATATTATAGATAGATAGACATATAAATACATATTTAAACACCCAAGACCTAAGCACAACACCAAATGCTCATCACGTCGATGTTTGTCTCAGCCGGGGTTCGAACCCGCGACCCATGGATTCGCAGTCAGGGGTACTAGGCAACGGATATACATACATATTACAGATAGATAGACATATAAATACATATTTAAACACCCAAGACCTAAGCACAACACCAAATGCTCATCACGTCGATGTTTGTCTCAGCCGGGGTTCGAACCCGGGACCCATGGATTCGCAGTCAGGGGTACTAACCACTAGAACAATGAGCCGTCAAAGTTAATAAAATTGATCTTTAACAATTGTTCCGTAATGACTATTACGTAATATTTATTGGCAGTAAAGATAAGATTCCAAGCTCCTAATCTAGTGAGAACTGTATTTATTTGCACATACAATAAAATCAAATTAAATTACATTCATTATTTAATCGCCCTATTCAACGCAATTTTCTAACACTAGACATATTCAGTTCCCCTCGCAACTCAAAAAAGATATCCTAAAAACCCTATCAGACCGATTTTAACCTAAATAAATCAAGTCTACCAACCTAGGAGTTCAGGCACCTCTCGTTCGAATTCTTCGCGATTTTAACAAATTGAACACAGCTTATCCGGAGCTGGATATTCGGTAGTGGGCTGATCGGTTTTAGAGAAAGCATTGTGGGGTGCCTTTCTTGAACCTAATTTCGCTGTTATGCTGATGATTTTTCTTTTTTTCTGCTCTAAATGCCAACAAATTTCTGTAATTTTATTTTTTTTTTGTGTACTTGTATTATTATTTTTTTTTTTGAAACTTATGTTTACATTAATTGTCACACATTTTAGATGTAAGATTTTGTAAAATAATTAGTAGATTTTGTAATGTGTGTGACGTCGTAAGCTTAATAACTAAATAAATAAATAAATCAAGTCTATTCTTCCGCACACAAATACACACCCACACCCTACACGCATTCTCTTTCATATTAATAAGTCTGCAAACGTTATAACTGGCTTTTGATTTAAAAATTCTTTTGTATTATAGTTAAGTAAGCTGTAAGGTTTTTCTAAAAAGCATGGGATAAATTTATAATTGATTATTGTCGAGAAGAGTCTAGCGAAGAAAGTTTAACAGAATTCAATGTTTTAGGCGCCAAGCGATTCCTCAAAGAAAACATTCCCTTATGTAAGAAAGGTATGTGACCATGCCTCGGATGATCTTAAAAAGCTCTGCTCATCTCGCTCCGGCCGCGTGGTTCATCGTCATCTTTAATGGAACAGAG
The DNA here is from genome assembly GCA_905332375.1 of Pieris macdunnoughi. Classification (NCBI taxonomy): domain Eukaryota; kingdom Metazoa; phylum Arthropoda; class Insecta; order Lepidoptera; family Pieridae; genus Pieris; species Pieris macdunnoughi. The sequence continues at coordinate 10,378,255 of CAJOBZ010000003.1, read as the reverse complement.
ATTGCGTCGTACAAAAGTGCACACAGACGCCAAAATGGCCAGTCTCAATATAAGTTATATTATAGTCTCGGTTTGGAAGATTATATTTAGAACTAATACATGGCGTATTCCTTCTAAGTTACGAGGGGATTAAAACATTTTATTTTAATGTCTGTCTAAATAAAGACGCACATTTTAGTCTTGTATTAGTGTGTAATGCTTTCAACCGCTAGGTCTATACCTTGATAACTATAATAGAAAAAACTAGTTTTTATAGACCAGGGCGGCCTTGCATTGAAACTACGAGAATTTGCAGATCCATTTACTACTCCATATAAAGGCCAAGGGCCTGAGTAAAAAACACTTTTTGACGGTCAGTTTGCGGTAAAACTTGACTCTACCATCCGATTTTCAACTATTTACATTTAAATTCACTTTAAGATTGTAAATCAATTTTATAACCAATTACTTATTATGTTTGAATATTTTAATTAAATTAAAGAAATTAGTAATTAGTTCCAGTAGTTAATTTTATTTTTAAGTATTATAATATTATTGTAATGAATATCGACGCTTCGACTGATAAATTGTGATCAACTTCTATTGCACACTCATATAAATTTTGTGCTGTTTTTAAATAAATAAAAAATCTTTTACATGTCATAAAAACTTATTGAAAATTTGTAATTTTAGATTGTATTTAAAATAAATTTTAATTACATCTTATTTCTTTTATTATCTTTAAAAAATTAATTACGTAAATATTACATTTCCGTAATCCCTTTGAATATCTTGAAGCCTTAAATATGATTGTAACTTCCTTATTAGAGAACTTTTTTAACTAATTGGGGCTTACACGAAGCTTTTTAATGCACTGTCATTTAAATAAACTCCACGATTGACAAACAACTTTGTTAATGCAAACTAAAATCTAGTTTTAAAACCAAATTCTAAAAAGTAAGAGTTATTTGTTTAACCGTCAATTAGCATGTCTTTGGAATGCGTATTCCAAAACATCGCAGCCGTTGCATTCGACATGCTCTTTTAGTACACGATTTCAGTCTTATTAACACGACGGTGTTATTACGAATAACCAACGCACGATTCCAAGGCAATTTCTAGTATATTAGGATTCCTTATTATGTGTAAACAGAGTTGTCGAAGAAATTTACATATGTTAACTATATTTTATGCCCCTATAATTATAGCCTTCTAATTGACGGTACTGGACCAGTACCAGTAATGGACAGGTACAAAAAGAAGAAGGAGAGTTCGTTAAAGTAAAGCAGTGTTGGCCTAGTGTTTTCAGCGTGCACCAATAGACTTTGTGTCTATGTGCGTATTTAACATTCGCTCGAACGGTGAAGAAAAACATCGTAAGGAAACCGGCTTGCCTTTGACTCAAAAAGTCGACGGCGTGTGATATAGGAGGCTGGTCATCTACTTGCCTATTAGATTAACAAATATCATGAAACAGAAACAGAAATATCCATACCTAAAAAGATTGTAGCGCCACTGATTTATTCATTTAAATCTATATTCCATAACTACTGATTTAAGGAACTACTCTGTAGTTCTTACCTCAGAATTGATACAAACTCTTTATTAATTAAATCGACAATTAAAATGCTCTTGATTGGTCAAATCCGATCTAAATAATCTTGAGAATTTCGGAAGCTGATTTCCGGATATGTCGAGAAGCACAAGAAATAATCTCACAATTACGGTGTCTTAACTCTAAGCTCAAAAGCGCTATTCTACTAGTTCGTTACTAGACTAGTCGGTAATAGGCCCGCGGGTGTATTATGAGACATTTCCAAAGAAATGACGGTACATGAAGTCGTGTTCGCGACATATGAGTAATGACAACAGCGCAATAACGTGTGTCGTTTGAACCGAACGTTTCCAGATGTGCGTCTGAACTCTGTATGAGAATTATGCAATGGAAAATTATGTAAGCACAGATATATACGACTGTAATATATCTCAGTGTTTAACGACTGTACCGTTACTTGTAAGAAAATTGATTAGTGAAGATTTTGTTGGTAAATTGTAAACAAATAGGAATATTCTTTACGAATTAGAATACGTCTTTCTCAGTAAATAAGTCCCCAATACAAATTGTTATTCTATAAGAACATGTAAAACATATAAAAGGAGCAGTGTTGGCCTATTGGCTGGGGTCGTAGTTTCGGTCCCCAGCTGTGCACCAATCGACTCTATGTGCGCCTTTAACACGCGCTCATACGGTGAATGAAAACATCGTGAGGAAACCTTAGACCTAATAAGTCAACGGCGTGTGTCAGACACATGAAGCTGATCACCTACTTGGCTATTACATTGACAAATGATCATGAAACAGATACAGAAATCTGAGACCCAGGCCTAAAAAGGTTGTAGCGCTTCTGATTTATTTTATTATTTAAAACATATAAAATGCCTGGTTCGATAGTAATATTTTTATATGAATTTAAAGCCTATGTGAGTCCTGTCCTGTCCGTCCTGTTATAAAAAAATAACAATATTTCTTTGTAGAGCTTAAGTCATCGTTAAATAACAACGTAATATATATTATGTGCGCAACACATAATATACAATTAAAAAGCCCTTGATTAGTGAATATTTTCCTGGTAAAATGTGACTAATGTGTGTGCCTGAAACTTACTATTTAAGGTACGGTTTCATAACTTACATTTGTATTTTATAATTTTTTCGTATATATTTATATTGTACATAAGTTTTGAACTTCTTGCACTTTCCCATAGTCGCGTTTTATCATTATTATATTGCCTCGAAGAGTACATAAATTAAATTAACTAATCTGTTCTAATAACTTAGTTTTAAATCAACACATTTTTTAATACTCTGGAAATTGATATAGCCATATATATATATATATATATTGGTGAAAGAATTTTTAAAATCGGATGAAAGTTTTTTAAAATCGGATGCAGTAGTTTTTGAGTTCAACATCAAGTTAGTTCATTCCTCTCTATAAGTATTTTGATGATAATTTTCAGGCACTGGTTAAATCATTCTGAGGTTTTATGTTTTTGTACTCTTACTTTAATAATAAAATCAATAAAACATGTAGAAATTATACAAAACCTGTGAGTACAATAACAATATATTGATTGAACTTACTGGATAGAAATAAAAAATCTATTTTCACGATTGAATTTATGTGAAAGCTCCGACAGTTCATGAATATGGAGTCTCAGCTAATAGTAACAATGAACAAATGCGTCGAGGATAAAACAATTCAGCGAGCTATTTAAATAAGAAATGCGCTTATATATTATGTCCCGTATAGGGCAACGACACATCTCTAGACTCATTGGTTATTCTATTCTGGGCAAGTAGATATTTAAATTGACGTTCTCGATTTTTAGGTCCAGGGGTCACATTTCAAGTAGAGACAGCTCAAACTGTTACTGCCGTATAGCAAGACTTGTTTGTCAAGCAGGAGTCTAATTTTAGCCGAAGACATGCCGGTTCTTCATCGTATCGTATCGTGGTGAGTGCCCAGTTGAAGATCATACGGCTAACACTTAAGAAATGTATGCATGAAGTTATTTATCATATTGGACAATGTCAAAAGAACAAGTGCGCGAACTAGCGAGCTGTGGACTCCCAGCGAGGGTCTTCCCTGGTAGATACGACCTCCAGTTATTTAATGAAAGAGTATACTCCTCCCTCAAAGGCCAGTAACGCACCCAATAATATCGGTGTCCATGGGTTGCTATGACTGCCCTTTTTGGGTGTCCATCCTCCCTATCCAATAAAAAAGTATACGATATCCCCGTATGCGTGATAAATTCCTTATATGATAACGCTTTGATAGCGTGTGCGTGCGGTACTTTGGTGAAGGACATGAAGAACCACATGTCAGGCCCAAATATTGGCAACGTCTGACGGCACGCTGAACACGCTGCTAAAGTGATATCAATAAATCAAGTGAAGAGATTGGATAATGAAGAACATATTTGCTTAGTCACTGGTCTATGTTTATTATGGAATATAAGATACAGGTATCACTTATTCCACGTCATTAAATTTGAATAGGTAGACATTCCTACTCATCGGCAAAGAAGACAGGTGTAGACCGAGAGAAAAAGCCGGCGTAAAAAACTCTCGGTGCTCTTTTGAAATAGCAAATCATCAGACAACACTTATTTTAAAAATCTGTTCATAATTTAATTTTTGCCACTACCACACAATCATAATTTTAATGTATCAGTAATTTCGTTAGATTAAAGTTAAACTAAACATCATAATCGCGGTTGAGACCCAAGTTTTCTCATAAAATAATAATAATACTTAAGCCAGTTGTATTTTTGGTTGAGACTTGATAGTGGTCATTCTCTTTGCGAGTCGGGATTACGGGGCGATTTGCGGTAATGTGGTTTACTCTAGTACTCTGACCGTTACCTAAGCCTTAGACAAAAAATACTTTTCGAATAAAAACTATATTGAAATATACTAACACAAATACGTAATCTGTAATACATATTACGCGATTTCAGTCCCTCGTATAACACGGATATTCCGACATATAACGCGGGGAGTTCACACATTATTTTTATGTATTGTGAAATTTATAATAAACGCACATATTTCGTTCGAGATAGTTTTTTCTTAATATTCGATTTCAATCCATTATAACGACAAAAGCTAAACATCAATCATTTGTACATAACGCATTATACGGGGTCGTATAAGCGCGTCATGCGAGTATACTCCTACAACGCGTTTTCTATAACGCGAAACCAATGTACCGTGTCATAGGAGGGATTACTGTACTATGTGTTTTTGTATCAAAAGCTAAAACTATAACCTAACTACACATCTACATTTGATTCATAAGCCAATTTTCTTTTAATGTGTGATTATTTAGACATGCTGTGGAAGAACGTTCCTGGAGGTGACCCGGGTTTATCGCGCATATAGAAAAATGCGCGTTATATATACATTTTATATATCAGACGGCAAACGGCCAGAACGCTCACCTGATGTTAACTGATACCGCCACCCATGGACACTCAATGCCAGAGAGCTCGCAAGTTCGTTGCCGATCGTTAATATTGATTAAAAGAAACCTCCTTCTAGGATAGTATTTCTAGAAGGACCTCTCCTATGAGGTTATTTTTTCGGACGCAGCACCAATTGCTATAATTATAAATTCCTATGTGGTTTATCCTTATTCTATACTATAATAAAATACAGAATAAAATAAGGAAAAACAATCGCGAATTTGATGGATTTATTATTTAATCACGTGGTCTGTTATGCTGATATATATTCAGATTGTTTGGCAAGCATCGCAAATGGTCAATTAAAATAGTTTAGAGCCGGTTAATAAATTTATCCTTAAGTTCACAAATGTCATAGAAATTACATTCGTTTGCAGCAAATTTTATAACGTGACATTATAAAATTAATTGATGTTAACGAATTATTGCAATATTTCATATTTGTTGGCTTTTAAATCAATCAGAATTTTACTAACTCAAACTTAAACTCAAAATATCTTTATTCATGTAGGTAAACAAGTACACTTATGAATTGTGGGAAAGAAGTTAAATTAATTGTAAATTTACATTTACTACCAGTTCGCAAATCAAGGGCGTAGAGCGGGTAAGAAGAACTGGCAAGAAACTTTCCGGCACTCTTTTTAATCGCCAAGTATTGTCATACAAATTGTTTGAACTGGAGCAAATCAATCCCAAGGATTAGGATCATTTAAGTATTCCTCAAATTTATAAAACGCTTCATTGATTAATTGTCGTTGATTAATTTTAGTGATAATTCTCTTATTTCGCTTGGGAGTTTGTTGTAAAAACGAATACAATTTCCATATAAGGAGTGGTTTATCTTTTGGAGCCTGGTTGGTCGTAGACTCAGATTAGTTCTATTTCGCGTATTATACTGGTGAAAGTCACCATTTGTTTTAAAATTAAGATTATACTGGTAACATTTTACATGGCGGGACGATATATTAGTAGTATTTTTTCACCTTGACGTAGAAAACTTGCCCTTGAATGTAGTTATTATTTTAGTACCTGACTGAGCTCCGTAGTCTTACTCCAATTTATAATTCATGATATGGAATGTACAACACATACATTACTGTTAAATTTAACTCAGTAAAATTAACGTTGAACCAAACAAAAAAACCCTTTAGCTGTAATAGTAAACAGATATCGTAGATAGATCAAAATATAATAAATTAACTGTAAGTCAAAATAAACTATGTATTTATTATAAACTATTGAATCAAAGTACTTACGAAGCGCATTCGATTTTTAAAGAGCAACTAAACACATCGTTTAAAAAATTGCGACAGGCAGGATAAAAATTAATATCAATTAATACTAATTATTATTTATATTAATTAATTATTATTTTCTAAGTCCCTTAATAATAATATTGCTGTAAAATCCTTATCCTAGCACATTCAATTTGAAGTACTATAAACACTAATAATTAATCGGCAAGCCGGTTGATTTCTGTTTTACAGCTCGTCCTTGGACATAGGCCTCCTCTGAGAGCTTCCACTCTTCTCTGTTTCTAGCTTTACGTAGCCACATGGGCCAGCTGCTCTACTTATATCAATTTCCCATATTTTTATTAGTCTACCTCGTTTTCTTTTGCCATAGCAAGAAGCCATTCCGATGTTTTTTTCATCAATTTATCTTTGTCTCATAATCTTTCCTTTTCTATTTCAGTCTTTTACTAGCAGTAACAGCATTTCTAAACTTTTTCATGTCTTTTATTTCTTCTAGTTTTCTAGAACATTCCTTTCCATACTATTTTGACATACTCTTAGTTTGACATGCGTATATCAGGCACGAGAATATACAGGCATCAAAGACTTTTCTTTTGTAAAACATTTTCTAGTTTCTATTATTCATTACTTCTAATATATATTTTGAGTTAATACGCATTAAAACGCTTTGCAGATACTTTTTGGATTGGAACATTACATTAGGATTTCAATTCATGGTAATTTTTCTTGAATAATTCACGCAAGTGTTGGTTATGTGATAAATTTACATTTCGTTTGTATACTCAATATTTCCACATAATACGACATTGTACTGAAATAAATAGTTTTGCGTTTTATTTTATTAAGCTTTTCTTTTATTATGGGGTAAAACGCCAGCGGGACATAAAAGGTAACTAGCACCAACAGCTATTTTATTACGATGCGTAACAGGCCAAAACAGCACGCTCTTCTTTTTAAATAACTGAAGGTCTCCTTGGGAAGACCTTTACTGGGAACCTATTCCATATTCACGAGTCAAAAAGAAAATACCTAGTAAAGATTGTTTTATAAACATTTTCACAATAGATTGCCTTTTATTATAGATTTTACAATTAATTCATTATATATAGTGTCACTTAAATGAAAATTACGTAGTCTAACGTAGCAATTTCTTTCAGACAACCCGCCATATTGTAAGTGAAAAATATATTAATTAAAACGAGTTCTACCGAAATTAGCAGTCAAAAAGTTTTACAGATAAGTAGTCAAGTATTAGTTTATCGTAAAGTTGATTTATGAGTAAATAAAAAGTTATTAACTTCCGTTTTCCGGCTAGGTTAGTCTAGCGTAATTTATATATATATATATATATATAATTATAGTTAGAACTATAAAAAGTTATTATATATTCTGCGCAAACTTATACAAGGTATATTTCAATGCCAATGCGCAAGGCAAACATTTAGTAAGGACATTCAGAATGCCAGCTTATAAGAAAAATGATTTTCCTGGTTTGTATTTTAAAATATTCACAAAACATAATCTCTCTTTTAATTTGTTTCAGACCTTATTAAAAAATAACTATTCAAAGAACAGTCTGTATAGTAAATATGAATTATACATGCGCATGCGCAAGGTATAAAAAATAGGAGGCTAGTACAAATATATTGAAATATATAGGGAGCGCTCGATGTTTTTCGTTGTCCAAGACACATTTTGAGTCACACTACCAGCAAAGTGAATATGTAGAGCGGGAAATTACTACATTGTCATACAAAATCTTCAATGTATCAATTCCGCTACGTAGATCTTTTTAGCGATAACATTTTTTCTGACACGACCGAACCAATATTTTTTCGATTAGTTTTGCCCGCTCTATTTCCTGTACTATAAAAGCTTGCGCTGTTTCGCTCGCGTGAATTTCGTTTAATATCAAGATTTTATGCGAGCTATAACCGATAATAATATTTATCGCTATATTCAAGTTAGTTTACATAAAACTAAAATGAATTATGCACCCAAACCTTTCTGGACACAATTGAAACCTATAAAAATCCGTTTAATTGCGTTTTATTGCGTTGGTAGAGACAGGTTGACGCAACCGGGGAGTACTTCTATTTATATTTAAGATTATAGTATTGAATAGATTAAAAATGTTTTATTAAAAATATATAAATAAATCAGTGGCGGTACAACCTTTTTAGGTCTGGGCACATAGAAAGTCCATTGGTGCACAGCCGGGAATCGAACATACAACCTCAGGAATGAGAGTCGCACGCTAGAGGGACTACTGCACGGTTGGCCTAAAAATTTCTTTTTTATCCCAACAAATTTAGAAAAATTTCATGCAAATTTTTTTCAGTGTTTCCGAATATGTACAATAAATTAATCATAAATCAAAGGCAGACACATGATTTGCATGACACACATGAGGTACACATACTTCCGAGAAATTCACGTGGACTCTACATTCGGGGATTCAGCAGGCTTACGGGATCAGCCGCCCGAAATAGACGGCACTTATCGACTATTTGAATATTATAATCGGCGCTTGTTTTCTACGTTTATTTCTGTAAGTCGGACAACGTGAATATTTCAGCACGAAGTAAGCCTCAACCTTTTGTCTCAACCCAAAAACTCTTTTTTTAATTACGTCGAAATTAAATTTAAATAAATCTTTATAATTAATATATGTCTGAACGATTTGATGCCTTTAAAAATATCTGTTATGTTATATATAAATAATTAATATTCCTGACAACATTTAAAATAATTATAATATTATATAAAAAAAATATTTTTTTTATGTTTACGAACTTTTCAGCCCACCACACATTTTATTTTTATTATTTTTTTCTGCAAACTTTTTTGTATATTATACTTTTCTGATTTTTAAATTATACGGAACGGAAGTTAAAAATCTATTAAAGAACTAAAAGCGAGAATCTTTATCAATTGGGACGATTGTTTCGTGAACTTTGGCATACATTTAAATAGTCATAGACACATTCAGTTATTTATTCACAGCAGAAAATAGCATAGCGATCAACTATGACCCTTACGTGTATTATATCCGTTTATATATCCATATTTAGGATTGTGAATGCGGAATATATATTATCTTATCAGGCATACCTGAGTAAGCGCACACGTCATAAGTTCACTGCGCTGTGATAGTTGTCAGATTTAAATAGACTTAACTAATGTCAAGACAAGAATTTCTTTATGTTTATAAATTTATCACAATTCGTTATATTTAGATAAATCTGCTTTTGGGAGGTGACGGAATACTCAAGAACGTATCACCTGACAATATTTGAACTGATAACAGTTGGTACGTTAGAGATAAGATATTTATAAAAAGACATTGTTACTTTTTCTAATTTTGGGAGCGAGTCTCTACGATTTAAATTTTTTACAATGGTATTGCAATCCAAAGAATAAATTTGGCATAGACTAAGGATCAAAGTGCAGCGTGGGCGCCGACCCAATACCGCGGATCGCACATCAATCGCGCAGGCGCACCGGACCTTTTGCGATCTCTAGTTATTCTATATAAATAAAACATTGATAGAATTCACATATTTTATTACTATTGTGTTCACAAACTTGTTTACTTCACGAAGATAAACTATCATTACGCGGATGTCTAACGGTTATTTTATGAAACTAGCGGTTAAATTATGTGAATAGGGAAGATTCTCGTAAATTTTTCCTGTAAGATAAACTCTAAATTCACCGGGCATTGCCACGATAGACAGGATTGAGGTTATGTTGTGAAAACTGAAGATTATAAGCCGGCTGGCAAATTAAATCCCGCGGTATTCAGCCTACACATCCTAGATATAAAGGCGACTTTCGCTTGAAAATATTTAGTGAAACATAACAGAATGGTAACCGAGGATGCGCGCGCATCCGGAATGGCCGCCATCGGACACCTGACTGCCAATACACCTTGACATCTTTACTGAATTACTGCACGTATATCGCTCTTGACAACTGAAACACCACCGGAACCCCGTCTCTGAGCGATAGCCTCTACGCAAACTCTACATACATCGCACATCCAGCCAAAAAAGTTTGACGCGCATTCGATCAGCTGATTACCAAACTTTTACCGGTGTTTATAAATTGAATTTCATCACAGAAAACACGTTCGATTCGGTTCGTTTCGAACTGAAAGCGTACCGGTCGAAGTTCTACTAATAAATTAAACGCTCTAACTAGTATAACCATCGCCGGCGTGTGCATCAGCTGCACTTCCGTATGGGGAAGATAGGCTGCCAAGACGTTGCGTACCTGGACTAGTCTGCCAGCTTAGCCCTCCGACGAACATCTTCCTGGAATATAAACATTACGTTAGGATGCAAATCCCGCCGAAGGAAACTCGAAAACGTTAGCACAGTGGATACAGACACGTACCCGGGGTCGTTTGGCACCTCGCCGGGGCCGTTCGCGACATCCTGACTTTGGGTTTCCATGGAAAAAGCACCGAGTGGCGCACTACGACTACGAACGAGGACGGCGCGGGGCGACTCTCGTGGTCGCTCGGCTTCACTACCGACTACCGGCACAAGAGCCACGAGACTGCCGCGCGGCGCACCCCGCCACGCAGCGGCGCCCGCCGCCCCGCCCCGCCTCTGCCGCATCGATTCATTCACGCCGGCTACAATTATTCATACGAGCACGGCGAACGACATCGCGCTCGGCACCACCACGTGAGCGCGCTCCACGTGCCGAGGCCGGCCGCGCGCCCATCGCCGCCCAACAGCACGCCCATCGCACGCCTTCGACCCCCCGCGCCCTCGCCACCGTAGGGCAGTTTACACACGCTGACTCAAAGGTAGAGGCCGCCTCGATGTACTTTTAGAACTTGTTCCGAATATTGTAGAGTTCACAATATTTTCTTATACCCGTAACACAAAAAAAATCAGAACATTTTTTGATTATGAAAAAACAAAAAAATTATATCAAACTTTTACATTAAAATTATGTTACTTAGTTACTATTTAGGACACGTTATTTTTATTAAGGAGAGAAAAATAATAAAATAACTATTAAAGCACAAACACATTATTAAACTTGGATACTTACAGTTTGGGAGTTCGATTCAATATTTAAAACATTATAGATGCTACGTGATGCTTCGTAGGCCGGTTTCCTACGGCGTAGATATTTTAATTAAGGCATTCTTATACCTAAAAATCTTGGAACAAATTTTATTGGGTTAAACTTTTTTATATATAGTATGGTATTTTTGTAAAAATACCATAATATATATAATATCCATATTCAAATATGAAATTATCTCTTCATATTTCCTATCGAAAAATCGTTTAACTTTAAAATTAATTCTTAGATAATACACTGAAGTTGTCTCTATTTGTGTAAAATTTTCTTAAAACTAAGAATATTGGTATAAAGTGATAAAAATAAAACATACTATATCATCATTTATTATGTAAAAGCGTACATTACAAGGAAAAAAATAACATAAATGTAAACCACAAAATACGAATAACACAAAATAAAACAATAAACTATATTTGTACTGTCATAAGGGTTTCACAAAATTTCCATTAAATTTATTAACAATCAAAGATATGTATAAGCCGGTTACAAAAATATCTTAGACTTAGAAATTAAGACCTCTGTTTTACATGACACGCAACGAACTAAATAATTAGTAGGCAGTTTACGTTTGCTGTATAGATTTTTTTTTAATCTATGAAAAAATGGAAGCATGTGTTTAATAAAAAGACAGTTAAATAATTCAGCCATAGACTATGTTATATCAATAACAATTGAATTGTCAAAAACGAATACCACAGAACACGCTCGACAAACATCTCTATGATATCTCTATAGCTGCCAAAGTATTCAAACTTTATATCTGCGTATTTGTGAGAAATCCTACGAATCTTAACGTAAAACCATGGAAAACAAACGAAAAACGCTAACATTTTATACTTTTTAAATTCAGCTACAGAATCGGAATACGCTATTACGGCGTCTTAATTTATCAGAGATTGGCTCAGCCTTAGAACACATCAAGATCAATCAAAAGATTACATCTAATGAATCACTATGACAATAAACTAGAAATCTAACGGAAAATTCTAAGTTTCGCCTACCATTATTACAACGATTAAGCCGGAAGCCTTATTATAAACACAACCGTGTCACAACATGGTCACAACACCAATAAGATTTCACATTTTACAAGAAAAACTTTCCAATGTAAACCTAGGGACATCGTCCGATTATTTATTAATACGGAAGGTAGTGAAAATTTTCCTTAAATCTGTTAATGCTTATTATAAATAATCTTTTAGAGTACCTAGTGTTTTCGGGCCAGAAGTATATCTTCCCTTATAGAAACTATTAGTTCAATTGCACTGTTATGGGGCCGTTCAAGTATTACGTAAGCACTCTAGGGGGAGGGTCTTTGATTTTCTTATTTGGTGATTACGTCAACAGTAATTATTTACTTTTTTACACATATTACCACACATTGTCTATGCTTGAAAACGTGATGCATTTTGAGGATTCCTACAAAAAGTTAATATGTTTATGTACTATTATTTTGGAGTGCTTTGCTTACTTTTGCTGACAAGCGGAGGAGCGGGGGGAAATAAATTGCAGTAAATCTGTTTACGTAATACTTGAACCTATAACCAAAGTACTCTTTTGTCTCTTTCAGTCGAATTGTGTTTACGCTGAAATGATAAGACACCGATGAGAACTCGAGTCTTAAAACTAATTTTAATAGTCTCTACATATCTCTAAAGGCGTCTACACAGGGCCCTAAAATCAGAGGCAATATCGGGGAAGTGGAGGAGAGTGTGTAGGCAAATCGTACCCTAATAGAAGAGTGTAGAGTATGCTACTGCCGATTCAAACTATGATTTGATCCCAACACCATTGTCCCGATATCGCCATTGATTTTAGGGCCGTGTAACCCTTAAAGTCCATAAGACAATCATGTACAGTACAAGGACAGCCACTGATTTTTTCGACCCGCATTCCTAGCTTCTGCAAGTGATAATCACTAGACCAGATTATGAGTTAGTTGAAAAGAAAGTGAAACCGTCTAAATGCTGGCGCTACCTTCCGTTTAATTAAAGTAACTATAAGATTAGAGTTAAAATTTTGACACAGCCATAATACACTAACAAACAATAGGTACGAAGTGAGGAATATTAATTATGACAGGAATTCAATTGTCAAATTTACACAGTACAAGTTAAATAGGACATAATATTTTTATATAAAATAAATCACCTACCTCTGTAGTCTACGATATATTGAGGAATTTATTTTTAATCTATGAATGAATATGACAAGTGACATGTAAGCGGTTTAACGTCAAATCACGTTATTTGAATTCCTAACGATTTTTAACACCGAAATTTGATTAAAAGAGATCAATATTCGTATTCTAATCCTAACTTATTCTAAAAAATTATTCAAAATGGCTTATTTAAAAATTTATTGCATAGCTGGAATATAAAAATAATAAAGCATTTGCCACTCAAGAATTGCAAGCTTGCGCCAAGCTAAAATTGCACAAAAGCATAAAATAAAAACTCACTGATAGGGAAGTTTCAGAGTCGATACCTAGCGCTTAGTACATGTTAAATCGAATAAATTTTGACTTATAGGACACATACTTTGACATGTCATGACTTCAGCATCCCCTATGAGCCCTAAACGCAGGCTAAAATTGAATTAGACTAGGTTACGATAAATCAAGTCCATTCTCTTTTTCCTTATCTAAGAAAAAGGGGGTTGGGAAAGGTTCGATCACTGCGAGATATTTATTTATAACGTAAAATACAGGCATCGATCGGAGAATATGTATGATTGCCCCTAGTTCATACAAACATATTATATTATCATATACTTTGTTGATCTCATGTACGGATAAAAAGTACATCTATAGATAATGTACCAGTACGAGTGATAAAAAATATTAAAAATCAAAAAAATGAATTGTAAATATGTGAGCACAATGTATCTACATAAGAACACCATGCGCCTATTTTATTTTGGAATAGCAGTTTTTTGTTCCAGATACATAGTATTCACATATAATTATCAAATCAATGTATACAAAATATTGTAAAATCTAATTTAAAAGAGTAAGTATAGAGTTTCTTGCTCATTCTTATTCATATGAAACTACCTTGTGGAACTAGTCATTTTTTTAATTTTTTTAAAGTTGTAATTTTGACTTTCAAAAGTGCCTTTTTAATAGGCATAATTAAAATAAATGATTTCACTTACAAAACACAATGTGTAAAAAGCTAAAATTATAAAAAGAGAATAAACTATTACAAATTTAAGGTTCTTTAAAAAAATGAATTTTCTTTGATTTAATACATAAATTAAAAAAAATATGCATTACATAAAGTATCGCAATAATTTCCATATTTTTCTGTAGTAAAAACCGGAAAAGTTTATATACGTTCCTAATCTAGTATATAATAAAAACAGGAATTCTATAAATTAGACTCATCATGATAATACCAAATTGTTAGCACAATTTATTAATACAATATATACCAACACATCATGATTTGCATTTCTGTATGAAACAAAGACTAGGGCAGAAAGGTGGGTTATATTTTTAATATTTAAAAAATGCACTTAATAGACGAAACATTGCAATTGTATAGGCCATTTAAAGTGCAAACATAAACCCAGTACACGCCTGTATTTAAATAATTATATTGCTCAGACTTTAATTTAGGTTTATATTTGTTCGAACGCACATAAATACTCTGATTTTTAATTCCGTAGAATTCTGACAACTATCATTTTTTGACATGTCATAATGGTAGATGGTAAACCTTTTTGGCCGGGCACATTTTTCAATTTCAATACGAGTCTGAACATCTGAGTCTATCTATACATACATTTATTGTTGGTTAATGTATCCATTTTATTAAGTGCGGTGCTCCACATTAAAAGTGTTTTAACGGCGAGTGATAATTACGTCCCTTTTCATCACAAATAGTAAAAAACGCACAAGTAAAGATAACATTTTTTTTAATGGTTTACTAAACCTGGAATTAGTAGGCAGTGATGCAAGCTAAAGAATAAAATAAAGTAATTAAAGTTTATTCGATATATTGTTCGTGATATTGAAATATATGTTATTTTTGTATTAGGTCACTTGAGTAAGTAAATACTTAGATTTTTCATATTGTAGGTAAAACATATAGGATACGTAGCATTTTTTTATTGCCCTCAAATAAGTCATATTTGTCCCTTTTTCGGTGGATAACTTTTTAAGTAGCAACACTTATGAAATGTCAGAATTCTACGGAATGAAAAATCAGAGTATACATTAGTTCCTAACACGCTGACGGAGCGCTACTCAAGTTTTTCATATAAAAATGTATTATTCCCACTCTTTGTCACATAATTAAAATAAATAAATAATAAATAAATTTCATAGCCTATCGAAATCACATAAAAATAGAATAAAGCAAATATGCCACTCATAAAAGCTAATTTAACTTACATAAGCGTATAATTATAAAAAATAGCACAGCCATAGAATTTGTAAAAAGTTCAAACACTTCTAAATCAGTCAAAAATTAAAGCTTAAAGCGAAACAACCACGTATCAAAATAAACTGTCAAACGAAAGTTTGGCCTTATAAATCATGCACTAATATTATTACAGTATTTGTTACCATAGCAACAATATTATTTCCAAATAAAAATAAGGGTAACCATAGCAACAACCCTGCAAAATTTAGTCCACGTTTTAGAAGGCTGATAATATTACTTAAAAACGTCTGAGACGAATGACAAAACGCCTAGTTAAACCTACCAGCGGTATCTGCAACGAGTCGTTTTACTATAGCGCATTTGACACAATCTATAGTAAAAATAACGACACGTATAGGCAGCGGCACGTAAGTCTAGCGCTGGCCGATACGTGGAGGGGATTGCTGCGCATGTGTACTGTCGCGCGGGGGACGGAATGCGACTGGAGAGCCAATCGACGCTACGCGCGCCCGCTAGCCCCCCCTCAGGTACCTTATTTTTTACTTCTGCGCAATAACGGTCAGCGCTAGAGTTTCGTGCCGCTACTTGTAGTAGATATGAATATTTTTTTAAATAAATAGGCGGATATTAAAACTATTTTATAAACGAAACAAGCTAAAATAACCATAAACTTAGTCTAGTAGTAACTAATGTATAGAATCAGGTAACTTAACGAGGTAGATAACATGAAACAGTCAAAAATGCTTATAAAAATAACAATCTTCTCGCAAAATAATAGCAGGAAATTATTTTGTAAATATGTACTGCTTAATAAGATGCATTGTACAATTCAAGTTTCAGTATCTGTAATCCTACTATGAAAATTGCAATCGCTATAAGTCTTGTCATCCATTAATTTTGGCAGTTGACAGTTGTCACTATATTTAACCACAGATAATAAATACAACCCAATTCAATAATATTCAAGTAACGATTCAAGTTTCAGTATCTGTAATCCTACTATGAACATTGCAAACCTAGCACTATCACCTATAAGTCTTGTAATCTATTAATTTTGGCAGTTGACAGTTGTCACAATATCCAACCACAGATAAGTAATACAACACTATTCAATAAAGCTTTATGAGCGAGTAAATGGCTTAAGACTAAGTTCGGCGAATAAAATGAATAAGCTTTAGTACAAGCTAAATTAAATATCGCTGGGACTAACTAAAATAACTTACAAGGAATATATATAATTTCACGAACTTTCTAGATTTAAAAATCATTTTTTATTTGCCTGAGCCTTCTCAGCGCTTGAAGCCAAAAGCGCTGACAAAGTTGCGTGAGTCGCACTTAAATTGCCATTACCAGGGCACACAATAGTAGAATTTCCCAGACTGTTCAAGAGCCCAGGACCAGAACTAACTATCGTCACATTAGGTGGCGGTGTGGAACCCGTCGCGAACCCGGTAGAAAGAACCTTTTGGGTGTTATGCATTATGAAAGACTTGCCTGAACCCGCACTGCCCAACGTCAGAACCTTCTTCAACATAACCGAGGAATTACAAGCGTTGTCGATCATTTCCTTGGTCGTGGAGATGTCGAAGTCCGACTTGGGAGTCGTGACCGGCTGGACTGAAAAGGAAATACCTGAATTCTGGGTTTTGGACATTATCGCGTTATGGAGAATGTTGCCATTGGGAAACGATTTCGTCACGTTGTATTGTCCTGGAGTGATGATGGTCGAGTTGTGAGTTCCAAAACCGATGATCGTGTTGGCCGTACCCTGAGACATCACAGTACTAATGGTCCCAGACTTGGCGTTGATTGGAATGCTGAAAATTTTTTATATTGTAAATGATATATAATAATAAGTGCTCTTAAGTGTTATACGTCGTTCCACAACTAAACGTTTCTAAGGCAGGGCCGCGCACCACCACTATGTGGAACCAGCTGCCCACTAAAGTATTTCCGAACTAATTCGACTTAGGGTTCTTTAAGAAAAGCCAGCAACGCACTTGCAAGCCTTCTGGCAATGTGAGTGTCCATGGGCGGCGGTTTCATTTAACATCAAGCCACCTGCGTGTTTGCCTCCTAATACATATAAAAATAAAAATAAGGCAAATATATATCATTATTTACAACTAAGAGACAGTCATGTCTTAAATTCGTGTTTATATCCGTAGAAGATTTTTTAAAGTGTTGTTTACTCACGCAAGCCTTAGCCCCAAACATCAAGAAAAGTGATCGGGAAAATTTTCCTAATGATTTTTAGAAATACATACATTAAAAAGTTTCAGTTAAAAAATTTGAATACATTTTAAAAATTTGCGTTTTCCAAACGAGTCCCGTTATGGAGGAAGGATGGTGAACAGTTCCACCAACCTGAAGGGAGGATCATCGACCAGTCTAACTACTGACTGGTCCGAAGGCCCCAGAGGCTAAGGTTGAGAAGTGTTTTATGTATATAGCACATTAATAAATGATATATATAAACAGAAAAAGTAAATATATTTCAGAATACATTCGCCACTTTGCCATAGAAAAATATTTATTGACGTGACAACGCAATAAATCGATGAACGCCGGCTACACGCACTCGTTATCCCGCTACGCTCATTGTTCCGATACGCTCATTGTCCCATTACGCTCAATATCCCGATACGCTCATCGTACGCTTCAATCACTCTTCCACTCGAAGACTTAAGTATTCAAACATTTCAACAATGTTTTGTTATGACGTCACGTTGCTATCATCCATAAACCGACTTTATACACATTATTATACACATTCAAGCCGTTTTCTCCGAAGGAGTGGCAGACCCCACGGATCTTGACTTGCTACGGCCCTGACATACCTCTTTCACTTCATCCACATTAACATTCACCAAGCATACTCGTCAGTTATGGGTACTTTTGTCCTTTCTCTAGTATGTCCTGGATTTGGTCCAGGTAAGACTAGGCCTATCCAACCCAACCTCACCATCCACGGTTGCCTTGTATATCCTACTTGTTAACCGCTTCTCATTCATCGGTTCTACTACCTAAGCATTCCTTTTCATATCCTCACACTCCTCTTTACTCTACTTTAAAAGTACATACCCGCGAATAACTTGAGACGCAGACGCCGGTATGCTTTGTATAGTGACAGTGGCTTGAGGCAAATGATGGACAGTCCTCTGGCCTTGGACCGTGCCACTTGTGTAGTAGTGCACTGTACTGCCGATACGGCCCGGGGCCAAATGGGCCACGGGGACACTGTGCACCATACCACTGGTGGTTGATGCTACTGTTATGCACTTTGTGTTTTGACTGCCTGAAAACTGTTTCATACTGGTTAGATAAGTTATTTACAAAAATTATTTCAAATGGTGTTAAAATCTATAAAGCTGACAAATTTATTCATTAAAGTTCATCCCACGGTATATGTTATATAATGTATTTGTTACAATATATTCTTACAATAGATTTAAGAATAAAAATATAACACTTCCAATTTTAGATTATACTAGTAATATTTTATAGATTATCGATTTTACAACCAAAACAGAGGATTATGTATAAGACATCTTATAGAGAGATATTGTTATATAGAAAAAAACGTTTCATTGGAAGGACAAAAAAAAACCAGGAACAAAGTAGTTTTGACGTTTTAAAGTCAAAAGTCAAAGTCAAAAATCACTTATTCGGTAACACAATGTACACTTATGAACCTCAAAAATAAATATAATTAAATTAAATGCTTCTAATTTTACAATTAGTGCCAGTTCTCAAATCAAGGGCGTAGAACGGAAGAGAAGAACTGGCAATAAACTCTCCGACACTCTTTTTTATCGCCTCTTTCGCCTCTTAAGACTCTTTAAACCAAGTTTAGTTAAAGAAGTTTACACGGCATTTGTAATAATATTTGGAGTTATTTTATATTGTAAAATAAAAATACGCGCTTTGGACCATTAAAACCTAAATCAAATTGTTTAAACCAACGGTTTAGTTATTTAAACCTAAAAAAATATATTTCAATAACAGTTATAGAAGGAATAATTGGAAGTATTATTAAAAATTATTATATATCGAAAAAAGATAAATCAAAGAATTCAAAACTTACGTTGCTATTAAGTGTACTTCCGATGTCAAATTCGTCACCAACCAAAGTAATTGTGTCCGGATTGACACCTGTCAACTTCTCAATTGTCTTTCTTGCATCTGCGTCACTTTCAATATCCCCCAAGTTCCGGCTCAGGAACTCAATATCCGCCTCAAGCAACCCATCGACCAGACTGTTCTCATCATTATCCTTACACAAATCAAATTCATCATTCTCGAGTTTGATGTCTTCAACTTTGATCGTATCAACATTGATATCGTCTATATTTTCAACTTTAATACCGTTCGCTTCCAGATCTTCCACTTTGATTCCATCAACCTTCATCTCATCCAGATCTTCCATTTTGATTCCATCCACTTTAATGTCATCTATATCTTCGACTTTTATATCGGCGAAGTCGTTATCGTTTGCGACGCCTGCGCCATCTGAATTGTTCATATACTGACTGGCGTTGAAGTTGGCAGAATCGAAGTCGTCGTGTGCCTCGATTTTTATATCATCAATTTTGAATTTGTCCTCTTGATTACTCATTGTTGGCTGTGGGCTATCGGCGTTTAGATCCCCGCTCAGAGCTCTCTTAAGAACATATGCCTTTATCTTCCTCAACATAAATAGTGGTACTTTGAAACCGGTCAGCTCGCCAAGTAAGGGCAACGAATTGTGCTTGTATGCATCACTATGAGCCAGTTCCTCTATATCTTCTAAAACCTGGAGAAATATAGAGTTATCAAAAATAAATAGGTACATAATTAATTAAAGAATTTTATTTTGCCTTTTTAATAAACGGGACGCATTTTTATGGCTTCTAATATTTGTTTTAATAGAAGACTGCAATAACACCGTATGACGCTGGCGTGATATCTATAACTTTTTATTTATTTTTTTCACAAAAGTGAC
>CAJOBZ010000003.1:10347500-10352500 GCA_905332375.1 Pieris macdunnoughi | reverse complement strand
ATGAAACTTTTTGCAGCGTGTATGATAGTCAGGCAGGTAACAGTTAGATTTAAATTGAATGTACCTTAAAAATTTTCTTTGTATACTTTCAAGGCGGTCTATATAAATGTTGTATATTGGGTTCCATACCTGTGAGGCATATTCAAGGTGACTACGAACAAAAGAGCAATATAATATTTTAATGGTTTTAATTTCCTGAAAGTCGGAAGAGATTCTTATAATGAAACCTAACGCTTTCGTGGCTTTATTAATGATGCTCTAAATATGCAGATCAAAGAGAAGTTTGCTGTCAAATATAACTCCAAGATCTTTGACAGATCCAACTCTTACTAAAATAGAATCTTGAAGTTTATAGGGAAAGGCAATAGGGTGGAGTTTGCGAGTAAATGTACAAATGTAACACTTAGATACATTCAAGTCGAGCTTGTTCAGAACATAATAATTTCAATCAATCAACATAATAATTTAAATCATACTTAACAAGTTATGTTCATTGAAATAGATTTCAGTCCTGTGACTATCTTTTATGTTATATAAATAATATAGCTCTTGAGTTAGATATTTTAGTTCAGTAAGTAGTAAACCATAAGCTTCAAAGTACAATAAGTAATTTATGCATATTTTCTTAATAGAGAAATGAAATTTCAGTACATTTAGATAACTTTGCCTTCAACTAGCAATAAAACATTAATTATTATTAACTATTAACTAATATTGTTAGCTGTTCTATGTTTACCTGATCTTCACTCACAGATTCATCTCCTAGGTTCAGTCGGATATTATTAACAGCAGGAACAAAGAATTTCTGAAAGCATTACATTAAATAATAATTATATATTTATAAACATATATAAAATAATGTTGATCCATGTATTATAACTATTTAAAATAATTATACCTCCAAATACTTTTTAATAACTTGGTCAATTTCACGGGTTACGGATGACTGAATGGTTTGCCTTAACATATCTAGTGACTTATTGGCACTTGCGCGAAATTCTGCTATGGGTCTTGAATGCGGTTGTACAGGGCCAGGAAGGCTAAATCGACGATGCATTGCTGCAAGCGTATTTATGGCAATTTGCCGAGTAATTGGCTGTTTCTGAAAAAATTAGTCGCAAATGTAACTTTTGTCAGAATTAATAGAAATTGGAAATTATTACAATTACTCACTGTTTGCATATTGGTGTTCATCCGAATGCTTAGTGTCTTAGGACCTTGCGTAGTCCATGAGTTAGGAAGAGCTTCCATATTCGGATTATTTGACGAAGAGTTCTCATTCTGATTAGCATTTTTCTGAATGACCATTTTAGAATGCAAATTGTTTTAATGTTTCATTGGCTCTTTTAAATACATTTACTACACAACTTGAAAGATACGCCAAATTATAGTTGTAGTAGCGATACTAAATTCATATTATTATTTTCTATGTGTACATATTTAACTTAGTACCCATAAGCACTTTATTTTCTAATTATACTCAACATTAGATACATTAATATAAGGTTATGCTTAAAAATCAACGGTTTTAACAAAGTCAAATAATTTGGATATACCGATTTATAGGAAATACTTAATGAGTTAAAAAAAAAATCAACCACAGACTACAATACTCAGATGATTATTAGAACATCAGACACGCAGAGTATAATAATACGTCAAAGCAAGACTCTCGGCTCTCACACTCGACTAGAAGCTACCTACACTCGTTATCTTGCGTACTCTTAATCCGCCAAAACGAATTTGGAGCGATGCTTGATTCTAAGATGTTTCAAAACGAACGTTTAAAATAGATGCCAAAGAACTTTCTAACGAACGAAGAAAAGATTACGCAAATCACGTTATAGAACTGAATGATTCCATAGAGGACAACAGTGACGTACATAATAAAAATTGAGAATAAAAAGACAGAATTTTACAATGAACAGTGCTGAGTGGACGGTAATTTCGAGAAGACGTTGAGAGAGGTTATCAAATTTTTATAATGATTAATCAATGTATTCTTCGAAAGGTTCTTTGAAAATTAGCGCCCCTAAGAGGGACAGCGATTTTTATTTATTATTTTTATATTTGGGGCTAAGGTATTATATCTTTACTGTCGTAGGTGTACAAATTCTCTCCATGGTGATATTTCCCATTTATCAAAATTTAAAGTTAGACCTATTGAAAGTACAACATCTGCGTTACCTCCTAGCGTACTATCATGAAGATACCAGACTATATAATGAAATTTTGTATAGAAAGATGTACTGCAACTTGGATTGCATGTCGCGGTGCGTGTAACTTAGCAGACATCGGTCATTGGTATAATCCAAATCTTCCAAGATGTTTGTTAATCCCCACTCTCTTCCCCGGTGCTTGTTCTAATGTATGCGATGCAAAATCCCGTCGAAAAAAAACAGGAAAAATAGTGGTGAGAGTAAACAGTCTCGTCGTACTACTCGCGTGCACTTGAATATCGTCTGAGACGAGGCCATCATGAGTCACAAGAATACAAGAATAGTTCCTGTAGCTAGCCTTTACTAGGTTGATTATCTTTGGCTGGACACCAATGTTAGAGAGTCACGACCATATGCTGCTCCATCTCAGCGTATTGAAAACTTTTTCGAAGTCAATAAAGGTAAGATAAATCTCCCTCTGCCATTCTGATTCTGTTCGAGAATGATAAGGGAAGAGTATTAATTTGCACGGTATATGAGCGATAAGGCCGGAAGCTAGCTTGTTCTATGCGAAGGAGAGGCTCAATGGCTCCAGACAACCTGTCCACCATAATTCTGCAGAAAACCTTAGAAGGGGCCGAGAGCAAGGTCCTCTTCATTTGCTGCATTGGCTTAGATCACTTTTTTTGGGCACAGTTATAAAAAGCCCCCTGTTCTATTCCTCCGGAAGCTTCTCGCTGATTCATATTTTGTCAATCAAAGGTGTCAGCGTGTCGACTGTGGTAGCCAAATCCGCCTTAAACATTTCTGCAGTAATTAAGTCAACACCTGGTGCTTTAATAATCTGAAGAGCCATGACTGCCCTCACTACTTCATCACATGTAGGTGGTTCGTCATTGATGTCAAGTGGCCTGAGAGGTGGAGATGTGTCTTGTGGGGCACCAGACGAGGACAATACTGAGGGACGAAAAGTTTCGTCAAAGTGCTCACGCCAGCGTCGTAGTTGTCCTTCTGAAGTTACGACAAGCATACCGTCTTTCGATTTTAGGGGCTTCTTACGCTGTCTACTCTTTTCTGCCAAGATTGTAGCCACTTTATATACCTCTCTCACGTTGCCGGTGTTAGCAGCAAGTTGAGCGTGGTCAGCAATACCCACAACTTTCTGTCATTGCGTGAGCTGCGATAGATTTTCTTACGAATCTGCTGACACTGCTGCCTGATGTCGGCTTTAAGTAGCTCGTCGTTGGTTCCTAGCAGTTTCAGGTGGAGTTCCCTACGGTCGCTTATTAGCTGCCAAGTGGATTGTGACATCCAGTTCTCGTGCGAGTGCTTAGTGTGATCTAACACGATAGAGCTGGTCTCTATGTAGACCACTTTGATGCGTTTCCACTCTTTGTCTATTGAGTCATCGTAAGCAAGAAGTCCGTTGAAGCGGTTACGAAGATCAAGCCTGTAGGTAAAATATTTTTTTTACTACAACATTGTGAAATAAAAACAAAAATAACACCAAATTAAAAATAAAGATAGCTCAAACACTTCATCCATTTTTTCTGACAAAATGAATTATTAAATATTATCTCGATGTAGCGCTATTTTATTTATCGTAACAGTGCTAATCTTTCTCCTACAAGTTTGGCCATATTTGAGATTTACGTAACCCAAGCTGATAATTACTTCGTGCGATACTAGCGCTAAAACGGAACATTTGGAAAACAAGCGGTCCTAAGCCTGACAGGTACTTTTCCTGTTTTGTGTTGAATTAATTCTCATCACTATTTGAATCGAGAGTGGGGTTGGCCGCTGGAGTCTGAGTATATTGTGTGAACTGTGAATTTTTACTTGCCTACTTAAGTGGTGTAGACGTGGATTCATTGTAAAGCCATTAATAACTCAATGTAAGTATATTTCTAGTTTCCCTGCAATTAGACAGCTCTTTTTTATCTCCGTTGTTCTAAATTTAGAATTATTTTCCATTACTACTGTATTCGCAAGATGTTAAAGAATATCACTCAATTGATATTTTTTCTTTAGATCTGATCTTTTCATTCTAATACAAATTTTAAATCCGAAATTGGCTATATTCATCGGAAATATATTCAATATATATAATATTATAATATTTTATAAACCTGGTCTCTATGTATGTATTTTTGGTATATATATACCTATGTCTAAACAAATATTTAAAATTACACCTACAATGTTTGCATTAGGATTAAAAATATAATTAACAAATATGTCCAAAAAGATACAATATTCGATATAGAGTTTCTGAACTTTGTACTTTGAAACACGATTTTTTTTTTCAACATTTTACTTCCTCATAAGGTCTAATAAATAGTGATGTATTTCAGTACATAGATAGTTTTAAGTATAAATAATAGAAACTGTTTCAGTAATAGGTATCAATATTCTTATATATATAGTATATTATAGTAAACAATAACTCCTGCATAGAAAGAAGAAATATGTTTTTATATTAAAAAGGGTAGTCATAAAAATATGTCTTTATTTTATCAAGTAAAGCATTATTATAATTCTTTACTTACTAACTCTACTATATACATTTTTAATTAACTTTGTACCTACCATACTTTGACGATATTATATCTAAAGGTATTTTTGTATGATAAGTACATGATAAAAGTGTAAATGTAAAATGATAAAATCAACAAATCAAGGTTACTACACCTTATCATATTTTGTAGAATGTGAAACTCATTGAACCTTCACCCCAGTTACATTTGGGTAATAAAACAAAAAAATATATTATGGTGATTTTATCATAATATAATAATTTATCTGTATAAGTATAATTTATTATTCCTTTACTTATAATTT
>CAJOBZ010000003.1:10315000-10342500 GCA_905332375.1 Pieris macdunnoughi | reverse complement strand
GGGGGGGGGGGGGGGGGGGGGGGGGGCGGGGGTTGTTGTATGATTTTTTATACTAATCACCAGTGGACAATGACTTAATTGTGTATTATTTTAATTATATTGGTACTTTTAAACGAATAAAACTTGTTGAAAATAGTTGTGTAATCAACATCAACAAGTAAATTTGTTTTCCTAATTATGACTTAATCACAACTGGTTTTTGGCACAACATATTCTACTGTTGATTCAGTGTGACAAACTAATAAATATAATATGTATTACATTTATTTTAAACTAAAGTCGCTTTGAAGACATTATTTATATCATAAAAAAGTACGTAGTTTACATAATTATATAATAAGTAAAGTTTTTTTATTATTTACTGTGTTGAGGTATCTTTGGTCTGAATTCATACCAAAAAATATTTTAAGAGAAAATTAGGACCTTATCAAAAAGCACGAAAGTGAATACGCAAAAATGTATCTGACCTCCAGCTATCATTAATGTGTATAGTGAACAATACTATCAATGGTAAAATAAAAAACAACTTACGTGATTAAAATAATCTTGCTTGATTAAAATTCGCGTTCAATGTACCCTGAGATCCGCGTCACGACTTAGGGCGCCTACTATTCCTATATGTCACCATCTAGTATGTTTTTCACAAACGGGAGTTTAATTTAGTTTAGTATCTGATTTGCCAATACTATCTTTTTGTCAATACGGTCTTGTCAGACTCCTTCTCTTGGTGTAAGTTTTATGAAATAAAGAAAATTTAATTTTTCTAAAATATTTGTGTGGGCATGGCTTTGTCAAGCAAAAATCTGCACGGAAGTACTATCATTTTCTCGAAACAGTTCAGGCCAATTCCGACCCCCCTATAACTTCGATGTGGATAAAACTAGCACCCTGAGCTACACTAAACAATCTAATTTAATATAATATTTATTGCTTCGATACATTATGTACATGTTTCATACGACGGCCAAGTCAATCTATTTATTTAAAACATAAAAGTTTTATATATATAAAACAAAAACATTTATATGGTTACTATAAGATGTTGTTAGGTTAGCTAATTACGTAATAACTTAAGACAAAGGATCCCTTAAGTAGGGACTGAATAAATTAACCGACTTGGCACTACATGGATCTCACAATATTGTGCTGTAGAAGAACTGAGTTGCGAGGTTTCTTTTACTTATTTTTAAATCATAATTACACTTTATAACAGTTTAAAGCGCCTGATAATTTTAAAGTAAATTCTCTGTTAAGGCAATTGCTTCAAAATATTTTAAGTAGAAAATAATAAAATGAATAAAAAAATATCTACTTAACATATCTGTTATGAAAATAGATTAATTTTGTTTAATTTATAAATATTTATTAAGGATCTCCTACAAAGTGACCGATTCTGTGCAATTACGTAGAATCAAGTTACAATATTAACAAAAGAATATGATTTATTGGTAAAAGGATTGTTTTCTTTGTTTTGTATATTATTATTATATTATTCAGTATATTTTTTTTTATTTCGTGTTAGTGTACGCTGTTAAGTTATATATCCTTCTTTCGATTTGCTTGGAAAATATATTTATTGGGATTTAGATATTGTTTGATGCACTATGTAAATTCTACATTAACTATAACTGTACTTTTGTAGTTTTTTTTATAAAGTTAATATAATATAATAGTTTCAACCTTCGCTGTACAAGGCTTAATCAATTTAATCGAATCCATAACAAAACGAACTCTTACAAGTGTACCAATTAATCGTTATATGTATGTCAACGCACTATTTACACGAAAGTAAAGCGTTTTCGCTTTCTACACAATCCCTTTGAATCAAATAAGTTTTCTTGATTCAACCGTCCCCTACAAGATTGTCCCTCTCGAGTCGCGGCTGCCTCCCTCCGTAATGCAATGTGCCACAGAGACGGTTCGCGAAGCTCGCTCGCGTCTTCAGTTTGGCGGGCAAAGCGTCGCTATTAAGTTGTGTTGCCAGTTCTTTCAAATATTTGGCGGGAACTGCGAATACGCGGTTAAGTGACACATTCGTTAACGATGAAGTCTATGGTGTACGAGTTTATATGGTGCTGGGCGGTTCTAAATATATTTATGGTAAGAGTTTTTATGAATATTAAAAGCGAAAATAACGAACCATTATAAAAAAAATTAAGTACATTTAAAGGCGAATATGTTTTAGTTCTCAACCTTTATAAATATAGGAAAATGTTTAATTTGTAAATTTAAATAGTCTATGAATTAATAAATCTTAAACATTAAATAAAAATCGTCTCCTCAAAAATCCATCTTTACCACACAAAAACAAACAACACTCAATTGACATCGAATGCAAATAGCACCCCACAATAACACTTCCAGTTATCGAACAAGATACTGGGGCGATTGTTTTTCTTCAATTGCATACGACAATCATACGAAGGGCGTGTACCGCTAGCTCCTCATATCAATTGCACCGCTCGGGTGCACCCAATTACCAGCATCACAGATTATGGGGAAATTCAGGAAACACGCGAAGCACCGTGGTAATGTGTCTATTAATTACAGACTACGATGGTTAAGATTAGTTCGCATCGATGCTTAGGACAAAATTGCCAGATTAAAGAAAATTATTGACTCATTAATAACCAATACTCAATATTAACTGCGACAAGAAATAATTGATTTTGATGATTTATATTTAATTTAATTAAAATTTTATGATTTTATTAGCATGTCTGTAACACACGCTAATTAAATCTTGACTGCGCTCGATCGAAACTCATGCAATTATAAAACTGATCTAATTTGCTCGTAAATCCTATTATATAATATAAATAATATATCACGATTTATCTATACACTTAGTATTGATAAAGTTTAATATGATAGTTTTAAATTCTCATATCAACACAACTTCGAGTAGAGAAATACATTTATTGAAGATGGCAAGTTCTACTTGCTGCATGAAACTGCATTTCATCTTTTTTAAATTATGCTTGTGTTATTAAAAAAAACAATTACGAAATAATTAATCTAGTTGGTATTTATTGACAGTTCTATTACACATATACTAAATGAAATAAACGAAACTCAATCATAAATTTAAAAAGATTATATACAAATATATTCGTTATCTAAACTATCACTATCAAAAGTTCATCGCTAAAGTAACGCAAGTCTAGCTATTTCTTCTTCAGAATGTAGGTACATCAAAAATGGTCAAATATTCCAATCGGTATAAAGGACACAGACCCAATTATACCGGTGAAATATCTCTAAGATTACCTATATGGTAACACATGACGCAGAAATATGTTACACGCTCTACTAATTCCAGGAATTAAAAAAGTCAGTCTTCGATCTCATATCTAAAGCTCAAGACGCACGTTTACTGACAAATGCGTGCACTGACTTGACAGGTCCACTCAATCTGTGTGGTTCTTTCCTCAAAAGACCATTTCAGACTGTAATCTACATGGTCTTCACATAATCTTGTTATGTCTGGACTTTAAAAGAGACTGTGACCTCTGAGTTTGTTTCGGCGTTTCTTCTCAGAGTAGTCAGATAGGAAACGTCGAACTCATCTAGTTTAAAAAAAAATATGCTTGACGTGTAAAAGTGTTTGTACAAACCTACTTACAGAAAATAAATCATTTATCATTAAAAAAAAATACGAATGATAAAGGACAAAATTCTCTCAGATGCTGTATCTCATGTTCGTGGGAATCGTCTCAGGCCGCGTAATCAGGGAATGTACGGAGGGTGCTCAATTACATACGAGCTGTTTTTATTGCGATTCCTTGCCATGAAACCTGCATTAGGCGGATCTAAGTTTTACGATACATTTCTCCTATCATGATTGAGTTTTTTATTGCCTGTCTGATTGCACGGTTTTAACGAGAAAATATATTATTGTAATGTCTTTTACTTACATTGACCGCATTTCTGTCTATGTGATGGATATTGCTATTATATTATCTTGCTTTCAATCAAATATGTCACGATTATATTTTTGCAGTGTTTAAATACAATTAAAATCAAATTTTGATCTTCTAACGAAAGTTAAGTGTTGTTCCATTTGATCTTGCAATTGTGGCCACCCAGATCTCCCGACTGACTTTTTTATGGGGATAACCCCATGACTGATATGGTTCTCCCTTCTGTCGTTATTTATTCGACTGCTCAAAATTCGTAGGAGGGGGTATCATAAACTATTGCTTTTAGTTTAAAGCAAGTTTTTAAGTTTAATCTTAAAGCAATAGTTTATACCCCTCATATCAGTATACGACCTGCGGCGTGTCTCTGCAAATTTACTAGTCCGCTTTGAAGAGTGCATTCACCGTGATGGAAGACATCTGGACGGTGTAATATTCCGTACATAAAATCTGCACTAATCTATATATATAAAAATGTTATGTTAGTTTGTATACACTTCAAAAACTCAAAAAGTTCTGCACCGATCGAGCTGAAATTTTAGCATGATATATAATCCGCATCAAGGATTGTTTTCATCTATTTTTTTCCACAAGTATTGCAAAATTAAACTTATATTAAATGTATTCTTTTTTTTGTTTCTCAACCATTCAATCACAATGTGCCACAGAAAAATGGTCGCGGTAAACTTATATGAAATGTAGTCTTTTTTTTATGTTTGGCATTCGAAAAGGTGGAAGCTTGTAGTTTATTGTCTATTTCGAATTCCAAATCATAAAATGACTGCTTCACGACTGACAAACCGCCGTGGAAACGCTGGAGTGGCAGGAGTTACAGAATCGCAGGGTACAGCTAGTAGGTACATTATAATTTACTGCAATTATAATATTTAAAGTTTAAAATCAGCGCAGAGACCCTTTATTTGTTATAAGTTTAAAAGTTAAATATGGGTTATTGTCTGTGATTACTAAGTCAGGCCAAACATTAACACTTATTAGGCCAAACTTAACATTACAAAGAATGATTCGTAAGAAGTTAGAACTAATTAATTTGTTTTTTTTTATATAACGGGGGCAAACGGGCAGGACGCTCGCGTTGCTAGAGGGCTCGTTCGCGTTGTTTGCAATGATTAACTTTGTTTTAATACAAAATTGATCACGGTTTTTTTTACGTTTGGATAAGAATTTGTTTATCACGCGGATGTTATTAACGTTCGCTAAAGAAAACCTGACGTAAAAAACTTAACTAGTTTGATATATACGCGGAATCGAAAACAATTCGATACACATACATTTTAATTTTGGAGTGCCTGTAGTGCGATTATGAACCGTGAGGTCGTGTGATCGAATGCTTGCTTTTACAGCGCGGGAAAACATCGTGAAGAAACCGGTATGCCATAAAGCAAAGTTCTTCTCCCGTGTGTCAAAAGCACATTTGACATATAGGATTCGCGCTAAGTGTCCGTCACGCATTTTATTGTGAAGAAAAAATATTAACAGATAAAATATAACTCCCATGTTCTATTAATTTAATTATGACAAAAATTCAATTACCAATCCGACTTGGTCCTTTAAGAAGAAGATTCTTAAAAGGCTAACAACGCACTCGCGAGGCCTCTGGTAGTGTAAGTGTCTATGAGGCGGTATCACTCAACATCAGGTTAGCCTCCTGCCCGTTTGCCTCATGTAACATCAAAAAAAAAACCTCTTTGGTGAAGTGGAAAATATCATCATTATTAGTGCCATAGTTAGCTAAAACCCGAAACAGGGAATTATGCAGGTAATTCGTGTTCGTGACTTTAAAAACCATGTTTTCTACAGATTCCTCTCAAATAGTCTATCGGGGGAACTTCATACTCGTGTTTTTGCGACTACAAACACTTTTTGTAACATTGCAAGTACTTATCTCCTCATGAAATTCCACCTTTTGTTAGAATTCATTTGCTTTCTGTGATTTACCGTCGGCAGATTGACTCATCCAATTAGCTTGGTTCTGGAAAAACAATGGAAGCATTGTTATTTAACTTTGAGATCTAGTTTATAATGCAAAATTTCATATGAAATGTTGATTGCAGGTAAAATTTAGAATTTCTTGCTTCTTATATTAATTTTATGAAAGGAGATTTAGGGTATTTATTTTCATGCTTTCAAGGGGAAGGTGATTAAAAAGGCAAGGTTCCTATAGCGTGGTAGAGTATTTAGACCAGTGTTCCCCAACGTGGGGCCCACGCCCCACAGGGGGGCAATTTGATTGCTAAGGGGGGCTGTTCAAAAATTGATTAAAATTATTTGGAATTTTTATTGCAGTTTTGCGTCGTTCGTCGTTAACAATTTCCTAGAACTTTCTTCCTAAAACCAATCATTTAAGTTGCTTAAGTTAACAATTCCATTTTTTATGATTAAATATTATGAGTGTATACATGAGCTTAGAATTTTAGAAAGGCTAACATGCATGGAGCATTTAAAAGGTTGGGAAACACTGATTTAGACCATAAGTTTTGACAACTAATAACGTAACTGTTCTTATTATTATTATGACATTAAGATAATTACTTTGATATTTGCATGGATATTTTTATATGTCTTATTGTGCGGTTTTTATAATTTAGAATCTGAATGTACCACTTTCTACGCTAATAAAACATTTATTATTATTATTAATTTACAACTACTTTTTAAACTGTATATTTTATAACAGTTTCTTACAAAAAGCATTTCAAAATGATAGGTCAAAGATGTGTTAAAAAACTTAACATCTGACAGATTTGGAACATATCGCACATTCAAAGCGATTAGCTTTGACAAGAGTATCCTGTATATGAAAGCTCTGAAAGCTTAATAACACGGTTTTAAACTCAGCTATCATACCTAGCTTTCACTGTAATCACACTTTACATGTTTCTATACTGACATTTTTAAAAAAAATTATATGTTGTACGATCAATAAATTCTAAAGAGATTGCAATGTTTTAGTTATTTTTAACTGGCACATATTAAACTACTACCAAGTGAACAACTAAATCTTTGCCTAGGATTTCGGTTTCATTAATGATTTTCATAACACTTATGTGTCCTGATACAAGCAAAGTTAGTTAGATATTTATTTAGAAATCCTTGAATGCAGTGTCGAGAGGCGACTTCTTAGAATAAGATTCAGAAATGATACAAGTGTCACTATAGTCAATCATATATTTCGTATAATCTTAATAGATGTAGTGCGTATATATTTTAACTGGTGTGAAAGTATGTCTTAAAATAATAAAAGCGTGAATAATATTGTGGATAATCATTATCTTTCATCTCATCTATTAAGCACAATAAATTGAGATTGACTTTCTTAGAAAAGTATCGGATCGAAACACAATAGTGTTTACGTATTGTTATACGAATCCAAATTAACAACTGTTATTTCACCTGATTTGTTAAGATTGATTTTATCTTCTCTTATTTTAACTGTTTTGCGTAGACAAGTATCGCGTATAAATGTTTAGGAAATAAAATTAGCCTAACTCTGGGATACTATTGCATTGAAATCGTTTTATCGTTTCAAGTTTTTGAGTTTATTAACGAATGATACATTTCTGAGTTGAACAAAGAAAACATACAGGAATACTTTTATCTTTATATTATTGTGTATTAGATCAATATATTATCCGACACTCCGACACACTATTACACACACAAAGTCTTGTTAAGTATTGGGTTTGGAGTGTGAAAACAAAATCTGTAGAACGTTTCATTAAAATTCAGGATCCTTATTAACTCAAATGAGCAGTGTTGGCCTCGTGGCTTCAGCGTGCAACTCTCATCCCTGAGGTCGTAGTTTCGATCCCCAGCTGTGCACCAATGGACTTTCCTTTCTATGTGCGCATTTATCATTCGCTCGAAGGATGAAGAAAAACATCGTGAGGAAACCGACATGTCTCAGACCTAAAAAGTCGCCTTGCCTATTAGATTGAAAAAATGAAGAGAACCTAAAGAGGTTGTAGCGCCACTGATATTAACTCAAATGATCAGCCCAGTTTTTCAATTTTAATTTAAACAACACAACATTTTAATAAGGTAATTTGTCAAAGTTCCTTACAATCTAACCTTACACAGAAATTTTTACCATTTATAAAACTTCAAGAAACCCATAAACCAGGTTCACATACAGTTATCCTTTGAATTGTTAGGTAGACGCATGTATTATGCCATTTTCCTCAACTAAACGTGTAGGTAACTGGGTATTCATTGCGCCTAACTGCATGCCAAGACTTAATGGTTTATATCAAACAGGCTTTGAATGGGTTGACCATAGTACCGTTGTGTGTGTTCCGTCAATGGTCAGGTCGCTG
Organism: Pieris macdunnoughi; assembly: GCA_905332375.1. Lineage (NCBI taxonomy): Eukaryota > Metazoa > Arthropoda > Insecta > Lepidoptera > Pieridae > Pieris > Pieris macdunnoughi. The sequence continues at coordinate 10,334,246 of CAJOBZ010000003.1, read as the reverse complement.
TGTCTACGACCCTGTTCGCCCTATCGATCCATAAATGCGCGCAATTTACTTGCGTGTTAACAGTACCAGTTACATTGAGGTAAAATCAAAGTAACTTATGAACGTCAAAAGAAATATGTATTAAATGCTTCTAATTTTACATTTACTGCCCGTTCTCAAATCAAGGACATAGAACGGAAGAGAAGAACTGGCAATAAACTCTCCGCCACTCTTTTTAATCGCCAAGTTTTTTGTTTAACACAATGTTTGTAAGGAGCTGCCACCATTACACCATGTTCCACATGACATCTTAAGTAATTAATAGTTAATTCGAATAGCTAATTAGGTCAGATTGTTGGGATTTTTAACGGGTATAGCAGGAACCTAGGAAACTACTTTCGTTCTTTTATGTCACTATATAAAACTGTCTATAACCCCTGGATGGGGCAGAGCACAGTGAGCCTCCATATGAGCCTCCATGTAAACACAGTGAGCCCCCATGTTCGGTCTAAATGTGGTGGTGCTTAAAAATTATGGGTTATTGAAGGAAAAATTATGAGAGTAAATATTTACGATGCGCGCGCTCATCGTCACAAAAAACCGACTCCCTTAAGTTAGCTATAGTCTTCTGACGCGTTAGGGAAAAATTATGGGTGTAAATTTTTTCTATTGTTAGTGTCGTTTTTTCTACAAACGTAGAATAAGGCGAAAGATAAAATTTTTGAAAAGATTTTTATCTCGTTACGCCAAAGAAGTATAACTACACACCTTTTTTTATTAAATTTATTAGACAAAGTTATATGTTAGCAAGTCATACAGACGCTCGTCCCCATAGGGACATCCTGTCGTGGATGACAGATACTCTTCCGTGGTTCATATATTATACTATTGGTTACCATTTATTTTAAATTGCTACCGGTGATTTTTGAGATTAGCGAGTCTGACCTGTCAAACTCTTATAATCTTATATATAAAATTCTCGTGTCACAGTGTTCGTTCCCATACTCCTCCGAAACGGCTCGACCGATTCTCATGAAATTTTTTATGCATATCAGTAAGTCTGAGAATCGGCTACTATCTATCTTTCAAACCCTTAAATGTTAAGTGTGGTCCACCCCTACATTTTTAATTTTATTTTTATTATGATACAGCATACAAATATACATACAACCCCTAATTTTCACTCCTCTACGATATCCCTATTTTTTATTATTGTAGATAGTTATTTTTATTGACTTAAAAATGTTTCTTAGAAATAATATACATGGCAAAACAAACGTTTGCCGGGTCAGCTAGTAATGTAATAATATTAGTATAGATTGAATTTAGAATGGGAAATAAAAGAGAAAGAAAGAGAGATTGGTATACTGCCGCCCATTCTAACCATCTTTTCTTTGTTAAAATAGGTTTGAAGGAAGTATTACTCATGCATGCATTACACACTTGCACGCGGGACTGCTCTGCGCTTTGAAGCTAAGCAAACTTAGAGCATTTGAAAAGCCTTCATTTCGGCGATATAGGTCAACAGCAATACAGTTAAATACTTGATATTATCTATGCTAATTTTTCGCTATATCGCTTTAACATCTTCAGAAAGTACGGCCTGTCAAAAATAAAAAAATTCTCTGCGAAACGTTGAAGAGTTAATTGGTACAAAGTTTTTGCTCGCTTAATTCGATTACAGCAATGACAGGAGCTGTCAGCAATAGGCGGAAAAAACTCTAAAACTAGGATCAGATATAACCCAATAAGATTATCTATTAATTGATATAACGCGACGTAAGTAACGGTTGGCTAATTTTTATAGTAGACTGTTATGATATTTATTGATTTTACTTAAACAACTGTTTGCTATTTTAACCTGGATGTTGTTACTAAGAAAATAACAGGCAGTCTTAGGTGGTTAATTAGTTAAAAACACCTTGTTAATAAATACATTTTGTAATTTTAACCTAACATTTTAAAGGTGACGAGTTCTTAAGATTGATTTGATAAAACAAAACCTTGTTTATAAATACATTTTGTCATTTTGAACTTTACAATTGAAGTCCAAAAAGGCCAGATTTAGGGCTTAATATGACTCCGCATATTGACTGGGTTTGACCAGGCTTATTTTTACTTAATAGGTAAGCATTTGTTCTTTCAAATTAGATCCATTATTTTCCCAATAAGAACGATATATCTAACAACGCCTGAATTGGCTGATTGCTTATCACAGCAAGTATTTGTTAGATTGGTGAATCAAACATAGCTAGTTTGTACTGCACAAAATATTGATTTACGTAAAATCGTTGAAATGTGACTCAATAGTCTCTCGTTTCCAGAAATCAATGTTGTTTGTGATATTGTGGTGGCTGGTGCCCCTACGAGGGTGGCACACCCCCGTTCTATAAATCATTGTCCAAAATTACGTACGAATTCTATGAGTTACAAATCGGATAAATCTTAGTGTAACCATGGCAACGGTTATAAAAAGCTCGCGTTTTAAACTATTCTTTAGATATCTGATTTATGCAATGGGCACTCATGTGTGAAACTAATAAAGATACAAACCAGGAAAATATATTTGGTTGCGCCGTGTATTTTATAATAATTTTGATTTTTAAAATGGTTGCTCAATACATATACCCATCCTAATAATTCCTAGACGCATGTCTCATCACCCACCTATTTTATGTCCCAATCCTATGACGGTACTAGTTCCGGAACGGGCTATAGGTGGCGACGACGATGAGTCTCTAATAAGAATTAATTAGTGACAATTTTGATGACCCGGTTATGGTTGTTTAATCGCCGCACGCTCGCACCGCTTCCTTTTTAAACATTTAATTTTTTTATTATAAACTTTAACTATACTTAATTTCATTAAACTTTAACTTAATTATAATTTGTGAAAGTATTGGTATTGGTGTACAACAAAGGAAAGAAGCCACTAGAAGAAGCCACGAGGTTGAAGGTACTGTGCCGTCATCCTTTTTTCTTTTTCCTATTGTCCATTATGAGCAATCATATTAGGTAACATAAGAAAAAATACAGTCCACTATATAACCACTTCAAATATTTAGCTTATAGGTATAAAGTTTTATAAAGTATCATCCCGCGCCTCCATTAAAAGTTGGTCCTTCGAGCCGGATATATTTTTAGCTTAAAGTTTTTACCTACGCTCCGCTTATTTTCGCTTAGTATAATAATTAGCTAGCAATTGTAATGTTATGCTTATAACATTTCGATCATTAATTGCATCGCTTTGTTAAACGTACGCGTGACCTTTGGCATAGTTTGTCGGTCACTGCAACATATTGCACTTCAGTAAACTTTATACCTAATTATTTTAATTGCTTTTCTATTCTATTATATGAATAACTATAATTTTACCGCTATTTTTAAATTAAAAATGCCGAAGAGTGATAAGCTTTTCGGAATCTACAGATCTAGCTGTAGATATACAACTCGTATTATTAGAACAAAACGGAATACAATATTCATTTGTTTACAAGAGGTATTTGACTTATCTAAAGATGCGGATTGTGACCCTTTGATGAGGGAAAACTTTCTCGACGCGAGTAGTAATATTGAAACGTTACGCTCAGACTTTATTAAAATCTTAGATGATTATAATAATCGCTTGTTATCTTTAAATCCTAAGGCGACTTCGGAATTTAAAAGTTTAATTGCATTCGAGCGGCTTTACAGCCGCGTCAAGCGCTTAGTTTCACTGTACAGCTGTAGTGCTAATAAAACTGATAAGGATACGCCGCGGAGACTTAAGCCCTATTTGCCTCCTATCGAGTTGGTATCTTTCGACGGGGATATCAGGTCTTGGCCTTTATTCTATAATAACTTTAAGACTACCATACATGAAAATGAATCACTTACGGACGGTGAAAAGATATATTACTTATTAGGAAAACTAACAGGCAAAGCAAAATCGGCTTGCGCCGGGCTTACACCTTGCGCCGAAAATTATCAAATAATTTATAAAACACTTATTGATAAATTTGAAGACAAGCGTTATCTCGCAACCTCGTATTTAGATCAAATTTACGATATTAAGGCGATGTCTATCGCAAACGCAAATAACCTTGAGCAATTTTTAGAAACATTTTCTTCTTCAGTTGCCGCTCTTGAGCATTTAAAGCTAGATAACCTAGCCGATTTCATATTTATGTATTGGCTTTAAAAAATAGAATTGAAACAGTTCGTTTATTCGAACTGTATAAACGCAGTTCGGAATACCAACATGTAGCGAGTTTATAAGTTTTATCGCGAACACCTAAAAATATTACAACGCACTTCAGGTAAATATGATGCTAAGAAAACTTTGGAACGTAAATATGATACGACAAGCAAAATTTCAAAACCAACGCATACATACCTAAATACGGCGATGACCTACGCAGCCGGTGTGTTCCCTATGTAATACGCGAACGAACATTTGTATACATGCTCAACTTTTTCATAACATGACCGCTAACGATCGTTTTAAATTTGTTAAGGCGAATAATCTGTGCGTGAACTGTTAGGGAAGACCGATTAACTGCCTGTAACTCTTTTCACGCTGCCGCCGGTGTAATAATTTACATCACACCATGCTACACTTTGATAACAATAAGGGCACGGGGCACCACGTCTGGTGACAGTACTTCACGCACTTTACCTGTGCCACGCTGCGCAATGCCGCTTCCACTGTGCGCCTTGCCACTGCCAGCATTCGGTTGACAGTAGTACCGCTAATAAAGGGCGAACTTCGGTGATACCCACGCAACCCCATGACGTCACATTGTGTTCCTTATCTAATTGTAAGCTTCCCGCACACCTACACGGTGTTACTCGCTACCGCACGCGTTTTGTTTTCGATACGCAAGGTAGGGAACATAATGGCGCGCTTTATTGGACAGTGCCTCGCAAAGTAATTTCGCCAGTCGCAGCTTATGCCAGCGGTTGGGTTTAGAGACAAACCAGAAACCCTCAGTTCAGTGGTTAAAGGGATTGGAGGTACTACTAAGCCAATTCTAAGTTCGGTTTCGGTGAAATTCTTTTCCCGTTTGATTCAGGTGTGTTTTAGCATGGACTCGCTGTGTCGACAAGGTCACGGAGCGTTGCCCACTGGTCTGTGGATATTTCGTCGTTGATCAATTTTAATAATTTACCTTTAGCTGACGATACCTACGCTGCCCCTGGAATTGATTTGTTGATTGAGCATCAATCTTTCCTCACCTTCTCTTTCTCGTAAGTTCAAGGTCAGTCTGATTGTCTCTCACCGCTCGCTTTAGAGACCGGTTAGGTTAGTTATTGTCGGCTCTGCTCCTGCTCTAGTTGAAATCACGGTCGTCAAGTCTACAGACCCGCTTGACGCTGCTGTACGTAAATTCTGGCAGAAGAAAGTAAGCGCCCGCAACTATTGAGTCCAGATGATAAGGCGTTGAAGATATCTATAGAGCACGACTACCCGTGATAGAATGGTCGATACATGGTCGCGCTTCCATTTAAAGGAGTTTTTCATTGGTGATTCATTTAAGAAATCTAAAAATCGCTTTCTTTGTTTAGAACGTAAAAGCAGGCATCACCTAAATTAAAGGAGGCGTATGATAACGTGATTAGTGAATATTTAAATAAGGTTATATTTCTCCCGCTCCTCTAGACACTGAAGAAACTCGGAATTTACCCTCATATACAATACCTACCATGGTATAATAAAGAAGAAAACTTACTTCTAAATTACGCATCGTCCTGACGGTAGTTCAAAGTCCAGTTCCCAAATCTCGCTTAATGACATTTTATATAATGGGCAAAATCTGAAGGAAACTTATTTCATATTATTGTTAATTTTTCGCTTATTTCGTATCGCTCTCTCCGCTGACATTCGTCAAATGTTTCTTTGCATTGGAGTTCGGCCATGTGACCGAAGGTTCCAACGCATTCTGTATCGCTTTTCGCCGCAAGAACCCTTGAAGGTTTATGAATTTAACCGCGTTTGTTTCGGACTGAAGTCTAGCCCGTTTCACGCTCTTCGTACCATAAAGCAACTAGTTTTGGATGAAGGTGCTTCTTATCCGCGAGCACAGCAAACAGTCAAGACTGGTTTGTATATGGACGATTTTGTCTACAGCATTGACAACGAAGATGAGGCTATTTCCACCGCTGCGGAAGTAATCGCTTTGAGAAAGCCGGACAATTTGATCTTGTTAAATGGACAAGCAATCACAAAGAGTTTGGATTTATTACGCCGTCGATCGTCTCTCTGCTGTAAAGGAGTTTGATGACTCTGATTCGCATAAGGTACTAGGACTATGCTGGTCACCCGCAACAGATAATTTTAGTCTTAAAATCTGTACAACCGCTGAATCATGTACAAAGCGTACTATTCTGTCGTGTGTCGCTAGGATATGGGACGTCATGGGATTTGTTGCACCCGTGGTCTTATACGCAAAACTTCTCATAAAACAACTTTGGTTGTGTGAATGTGATTGGGATGATATACCACCCGACCAATCATTCAACAGTGTCCCGTTTTAAGGAGGAACTTCCTCTTCTTGGAAAAATTAAAATTCCACGACATGTTGGCATCGCTCCGGTGATGTTGTAACCGTGGGTTCGTGGGACGAAGTAAAGGGGCCTACGGAGGAGTTGTGTACTTTCATGTAGAGACAGTCAAGGTCTTCGCAAAAACTCATTTAGTCTGATAAGCGCTAAATCTAAAGTGTCACCTCGTAAGGTGGTTTCGCTAGCACGTCTCGAGCTTTGTGCAATATTAGTCCTAAGCAACTTAATTGCTAATGTAATTAAGCTTGTAACAATCGCATTAATATAGATCGTGTTTTCGCATTCTCAGACTCGACTGTAGCTCTTTGTTGGGTGCATTCTTCGCCCCATCGTTGGGATACTTTCGTTGCTAATAGAGTCTCTAAGATCAGAATGAATTTCCATCGCAAACATTTTATCACATCGTGGCCATGAAAACCCCGCTATTGTTTATCTTGGCCTTAGTCCCGCACAAATCATTGATCATCCGTTGGTTCATGGTTTATCAGATCCAAGTTTTTGGCCTGTTACGGATTTTAATCCATCTAGGTCTCAGCCTCCAGGTAGAAGATGTAACTCTTTTCACTGCTGAAGATTGTGAAAAGGTTGAGAAAAGTTTTTTAATTACGCTTGCAAATCGTTTTCATCTTGGTCAAAGCTTTTACGCATTGTCGTTTATATCTGTCGTTTTGTTAAATTATGCCTCGGCGTAGTACTATAATCGCAGCGGATTTAGATTACGCTGAGAATTTAATACTGAGTGACCTTCAACGGTCCCATTCTTCAACGAAATCGCTAGCTTACGTACAGGCAAGCGATGTACCCCTGCTTTTCAGCGCCTCAAGCCATTCTGTCAGAACAAACTTCTTAGAGTCGGAGGACGGTTGAGTAACGCCGATATAAAATTTGATAGTAAGCACCCACTCATACTTCCTCGGAAAGGTCATATTTTGAATCTTATAGTGGATTACTATCACAAATTGAATTGCCATGCAGGTCCGGAGCTATTGATGTCCATACTGCAAAAATATTGATTTTGTCCGCTCGAAATTTAATTCGAAGCCGGGTTCACAAATGTTTACCCTGTTTTCGACTCCGCGCTAAACCAAATTTTCCTGAAATGGCCGATCATCGCTCCTGCCGAGTTACACCAGTCGCTAAACCCTTCGTACATACTGGCACTGATTACGCGGGTCCCTTTAAAGTGAGTAGTTCGCGTGACGCGGAATTCGATCGTTCAAGGCATACGTATGTCTTTTTGTGTGCTTAACCACCCGCGTGTTCACATAGAAGTTGCAGGTGATTTGAGCACAGTAGTTCTTGGAGCTTTTAAGCGTTTTCTATCACGCCGTGGTCCCGTGGCTCGCGTGTACTCAGATAACGGCACTAATTACGTAGGGCAAAGCGCACGCTTTGGAGTTACACGACTTCTTAGTTTCAAAACACTTTAACTCTGAGTTTGGTCACGTATTAGCTGAAACTCGCATTGATTGGTCATTAAATACTCCAGTGTAGTATTTTGGTGGCAATTGGGAGACCAATATTAAGAGCCTTAAAACTCATTTATACCGGGTGATAGGTGATCAAATTCTAACTTTCGAGGAGTTCAGCACTGTACTTGCACAGATCGAGGCAGTGATGAACTCGCGGCCACTGTGTCGCACGCTATCCAATGATCCATCGGAACCTCTCGCGTTAACACCCGCACACTTTTTAAACTTAACACCGCTAAAGTATCTACCAGCTAGAGAAATCGAAGAAGATAGATTACATTTGCTTTCGCGTCATGAGTTAGTTGACAAGCTGGTGCAGTCCTTCTGGAAGCGCTGGAAGTCTGATTACCTTCATACATTGCAAATGCGGAACAAGTGGAACACGCCAGCTAAGCCAATTTCTAACGGCGATGTTGTAATAGTTATTGTTGACAATGCACCGCCGCTCACTGGCCGTTAGGAATAGTGGAGGAAGTTTTCCCTGGTCAAACGGTGTTATACGTGTGGTCGGTTGCACGGTCAGGTACCTATCTAGTCCTGTAGTACGTCTCGTCCCCTACCTAGCGTAGTTACATTTGTTGGTCTTGGTTAGGTTGTTAGTTTACATTTGTTAGTAGTGTTAGTTACTTTAATAAACTTTTCTTTAGATCGTTTTCATATCGTATTCATTTACTTTCTAGTTTTTCTTGAAGGCAACCCTTCAAACCCGGGGGAATGGTTGCGCCGGATTGTTATTTTTATAATAATTTTGATTTTAAATAATGGTTGCTCAATACATATACCCATCCTAATAATTCCTAGACGCATGTCTCATCACCCACCTTTATATGTCCCAATCCTATGACGGTACTAGTTCCGGAACGGGCTATAGGTGGCGCGCACGACGATGAGTCTCTAATAAGAATTAATTAGTGACAATTTTGATGACCCGCGTTATGGTTGTTTAATCGCCGCACGCTCGCACCGCTTCCTTTTTAAACATTTAATTTTTTTATTATAAACTTTAACTATACTTAATTTCATTAAACTTTAACTTAATTATAATTTGTGAAAGTGATTGGTCATTGGTGTACAACAAAGGAAAGAAGCCACTAGAAGAAGCCACGAGGTTGAAGGTACTGTGCGTCATCCTTTCTTTCTTTTTCCTATTGTCCATTATGAGCAATCATATTAGGTAACAAGAAAAATACAGTCCACTATATAACCACTTCAAATATTTAGCTTATAGGTATAAAGTTTTATAAAGTATATCCCGGTCCAATATTTCTTATGTTTCATACTTGATTTATGATTATTATTAATTATACAAGATACTATATCCGTTTGCTATGTGGAGATTTTTAGTAAAGGCATTTGCGAGTAGTATTATTACGAGCCGTAATTATTAAATAACTGACTTGTAATAATAGTCACAACCAGTAATTCCCAACGTGGGGCCCACGCCAGGGGTTGATTGTTAATAGCTATTCGTAAATATATTAAATTTATTTGAAATTCGAATTTTAGTTTTTCATTGTTTTAAAAATTTACTTACTGTGTTTCGTTTACAATTTCCAAGTTATTTGTTTCTAAAACCTATCATTTAACTTTCTTAAACTATTTTTTTAATATTAAAAAGTATGTATGTTACATAAGAATTTTAGAATGGGTAAGGTAAAAAAAAAAAACGGTTGGAAAACACTAGTCTAAAACAGTATGAAAAATTGTTATTGAGAGTACAAAACGTAGCTTTAATTAGGGTTATGGAGTAGAAGAATTTATCAAAAAATCCATAATTAAAAATAATAACTTATACGTCAGTTACGAGCACAAAACGCAGTCAAATCACAAAGAAGTAGTTAAATTTGTATTTTTAAAGCTAATAAATAATAATTAACATAATCAAAAATATCAATACGATTTGGCCAAATAGTACAATTAGTATTTTATATTCAGAAAAAGAGTATAAAAAAACTGAATGTTGTATGCAATATTTTTTCTCAATATACTTTAAAGGCCGGCAACGCACTTGCGAGCCTTCTTACCGATTGTCCATTGTATCACTTTACATCAGCTGAGCAATGACCTTTGGAACGAAGCATTTTATTTCTATGCCCATTTCTACTGCTTAGCTATTTAAATACGCAAGGGTCAGCATTCACATGAAAAAGTGAGCTCTTATGTTTACAAAGCTTCAAAATGCCGCCAAAACAGTCTAGACGGATCACAGAGGGTGTGCTCCTTGGGGAGGCTTAACATAATATTCAATACATGAAATTATATTCATCGACATGAACCCAAATTAGCTTTCTTGTATTTTGACCTTTTACGTCTCGATATAGCGGCTGTTATTTGCTTTGCTTTGGATATAGCAAATTACTAAAGTAAAATCAATAAAGTTAAGTACCTTTTCGAAACGTGAAGCCAAAGCAAATATACCAAATAAATAATGTATCTTATAAGAATAAAATTTATAAGAGTATAATAATTAACTATAATAAACCATGCCCTCTCACAACATTGCTGCGCCTCACCAAGGTCCTTATTGTAATAAATTTTAACATAAGGAATGCAATAAAGATATGAGTTTGAGTCTTAATGTTAAAAAGTAAACAACTAAAAATAAATCAGTGGCGCTACAACCTTTTTAGGTCTGGACCTCTTTTTGTCTGTTTCATGATCATTTGTCAATCTAATAGATAAGTCAGGCACAGGAGGCCTGATATACGCCGTCGACTTTGGGTCTAAGCTAGTTTCCTGAGTTTGAAATTTCATAAGAAAGCTTTTTACGCTTGAAGATCTCACACACACAGGTGGCGGTGGGAGGTAGAACTCACTTTCATTCTGTCACTTGCCTTAGGAGTCTATGAAAAATAAACACTTAGTAAATAAAGAACAGCTATGATCAATTTAATAAGTTTTTGATAACGATATCTCATCAGTGCCGCAACACTGCATTTTACGCTTGAATATCTCACACATACAGGTGGCTGCGGGAGGGAGAACTCACTCATTATTATTATATATCATAAAACTGCTCAATCATTTATGGGGAAATGTATACAGATATATAAAAAAAATCTAGATCTTCTAACCAAACTTCCGCTAGATAAGTTTAAACTTTACATCAAGGAAACCCTAATAAAAAAGGATAATACACAGTAATTGAAGAATGCATAGACGATAGCAATGTGTGGGCACTAATGCCGCTATAAGATAGTGAGATGGCGTAAATTGACTGACATGCATAAGTGTACAAATTGTACCTAGATGAATAAATGACTTTTGAATATCAATTGAATATGAAAAATAAACACCTAATAAAAAAAGCTATGATCAATTTAATAAGTTTTTAATAACAATATTTCTATCAGTACCGGAACAATGCCTGCAGCATCTTATCCTTCAATACAAGCTTTGTTATACAGGGTGTCCCAAAAGTCGACGTCAAGTCGAAATTTTCTCATAGGTTCCACACCAGTTATCAGAAAAATTAAAAAAAAATTAAGTCATGTATTTTTGAAGTTATGGATATTTTTTTGTTATTCCAGAAAAAAAAATATATACAGTCAAAACCGGTTATAACGACATTGAAGGGACCGTATAGTTGCCGACGTTATATCCGATAGTTGTTATAAGCAATGTCATGTACACAAGTACAGTACATATGTATGTACATAGTTATCGATCTAGAATAGGTAGGTATGGGTTATAATATGGTATGTTAATATTATAATATGTAAACGAGTCAAAAAAGAAACAAAAATATTTATTACGAAATAATTAGGTACAAAAAGTAATAGTAGTCTGTTTTTTTAGCCCAGTCTCAAATATTTTTTGCATTTTACGTTTCATACTCCTCAAGGTATGAGTATCTCCAGTATAAAACTGTTCGTTAAAGGAACAAATTTTTGCAAAATCGTTACAGCGTTAAGAGCCTCGGAAATCGTTGTTGGTGAAACTGTTCGTTGGGAGAAAGTGGTAGGTAATAATATGCCTAAATATTCATTCAATGCTTATAAATAAAATTTAAAATCGTTTGTATTTTTGTTTTACTGAGACAAGAAGCGTTGGTCGTTATATCCGATGAATATCGATAAACTTTCGTCGTTGTAGCGATATGTGTGTATCCGATGTTGTTATAAGCGGTTTCTTTACTGAATAGTTTATAGGGATTCGGACGGGACCATACAATCTGGTTGTAATAACCGATAGGTCGTTGTAAACGATGTCGTTATAAACGGTTTCGACTGTATATATAAAAAATAGCTTGTACCAATTCGACAAATTCTGATTGATTGCCTCATAGAAAGTCGAACATTTTCACCCCCAGTTACGCGTGCTCGGTCGTGATAAAAGTATTATAAAGACAAGGTTACGGTCTATTAAAAGTGAAATGAATTTGTGTAAAACCGTAACTAATACCGGTTAATTCAATTCGAGTTACCGTAATAAGTTAAGAATGAGCGGGCAAAAACCGATAAAGTCAAAGTCGACGTTTAACTTAAATGATCGTTTGATGTTATGTACTTTAAAACGATTACTTACTTTTACTTTTAATAATAGCTCTTTGAAGCTAGTATCTATGAATTAAACCGGCGACGTACCAGCGAATCAACCGTTCATAGTTCAGAGTTCTAATAATACATACAGTGAATATATTCAGGGTAACATTCAGAGACGAGGCATAGGGGTAAGTCTGACTTCTGCACTTCTAAAATTTATTGGATTTTGACATACAGTTCGCGGCAAGGTGGTTTCTGAATCTCTTAGCGCCAAACGTGACGCCATTTTGTGTGGATAAAATTTTTGAATTTGTTACGGATGAAATTAGTAGCGAAGATAAGAGACAAATGGAAGAAAAAATAAAGTAAATGTTAGTAAAATATAAAAAAAAATTCACTCCATCGGTGGTCGTGTACTAATATTAAATATATTATATAATAACATAAACTTAATCTAATGCTTATTATAGTACTCTTATAAAGGCAATTTAATTTTTTATTATTATTATTTATTTTTATTTAGTAGATCCAGAGATCCCTTAGTATATAGACATTATTACAGACAAACCAAATGTAACTAACTACCGTACTGATAAATTATTAGTTAAAATATTGGGTTAACACAAGTCACTGTGCGGTTTAATTTAATGGATTGTACTTTCCCAGTATTAACAGCCTACTAACGGTTCAACTTTGACACGAAAGTCAAAAGCGTTTCTGAACTCTGGTTCTCACAAAAATTGGTTAACAATGCCCTACACAACAACGAATACTCCAAGAAGTACATAACAAATACTGTTACTTGGAAATAATAGTTACATTTTATAAAAATATCAGCCCATGTTTGTCAATAAACTAGAAGAGGTCTAGACAAAAAGAAATTGCGACAAGCGTTATAAACGCCAATCAGCTTTGTATGGAAATTGTTAAATGAACAAAGGTCTAATGTACTTACATTTTTATATTTCGGTAGCGGGTCACCCCTGACAGTAGCTCTAGTAAATAAATAAAAATGAAATGCTGTTTATTTCATACAAAATCAAAGTAAAGTAAACTTTCAGTTTCGCTACAACCTTTTTAGATATGGGTCTCAGATTTCTGTATCTGTTTCATGATCATTTGTCAATCTAATAGGTAAGTAGGTCTACTCCTGTGCCTGTCACATGCCGTCGACTTTTTGGATCTAAGGCATGCACGTTTCCTGAGTTCAAGGTTCCTACTGACGTACCTGAGTAGGAAGGTTGTCTAAAAAATGTATGGACAAACTCTATTCCCGATTATCAGCTATACGACATACGAACATAACAATTGTATTACATCTGCATAGTAAGGTCTCAAATCGGATAGGGCGCGTGCGCGTGCGCGGTCAACGACCAAGGTATTGCGTCGCGCACGCCGTGATGCGGTCGTGAGCGCACTTCGACGCATAGACAACTTCATGAAGCGTCACTGAGAAATCTATGAGCAATTATTTACATAGTTAATTAAGGACTCACGTTGTGTTTATGCATTCACGAAGATTGCATACCTAGAAGTTCTACGTTCCTCATGTTTTAAGAATAGAACACAAGAACAGAGTGTCTTCCCCTTAATAGAGACTGTAAGTAGTTTTATTACCCCACGCATCCTATCATTCAATTTGTCCCTTCTTTCCGAAGAATGCGTTTTGGTCAAAGCTCACCGATGTCCAGATTGAGCATTCTAATAAACAAGCTAGGTCTGGATATATAGTTGCTCCCCTTACACTTTAAAATCGATTTTCGTTTAGTTTTTGTAATTTTAATTGTTTTGATTAAGATTCGTGTATTTCATGTTGGCCTATAAGTGCCTGTATAAGAGCTTGTGCTAGTAAGGGCCTATAGTGTTGTTAAGTTATGCTAGATTGTAATATTTCATGATGTCTCAGTGAAGAAAGATTAAAAATAAAATTGCTTTATTTGCTTTGGAACTTATAAGTCTATTAAAATATACACATTATTTATGAGTACAAACAACAAACAATAATAATTATTGATTCAAGTAAAGAACACATTCTTAAATAAAATTAAAACGTTTCTTTAAGCTCAGCATTCGCGCCTTGTGAGCTTCCGGTGAGTTAAATGCACTTTACATTTATGGGAATATGAACCCTATTACAATGTATTACAGTATTGATTTACGTAAACGTCTTTGTATGTTGAATCATAATATTTGTAGTTTCGTGCACACTCGCTGAGAACGGGTCTTAAATACTAATAGCTAATAGCGAGGAGGTCGCTGCGTGAAGCCTGGGAAGGGCAAGTGCCCAAGAATCTTCTAAGCCTCTGGTTACTTTGAAAAAGTGTAGCAGAAACACGAATTAAATTTCCTAAAGAAAAATACAAGTATTTTGTACATCTATATTCTATACTAATATTATATAGAGGAAACATTTGTGTTTTTGTATGTATGTTTGTAATCTTTTTACACAAAAAGTAGTCGATCGAATGCAAAAATTCTATCACCATTATAAAAGCTACATCTTCACTGACTGACATAGGCTATATTGCATTTTAAAAAAAGGGATCCTAATAAAAATGCAATAAAATAACCCAAGATGTCAAAAATATGTCATCGCGTGCGCTGTGGAAACTATTGATGATAGAACAAACAAATTTTTTACAGTATTAAAGAACGTATCAATTTCTACAAAAAGAATTTTTTACCCATGGGCAATTATATGTTGGTAGGCCAAGGGTCTAGGGGTCTAGAGTCGGAACTCTAGATCATCACATTATTTTGCTCCCCAAAACAAAACTACGTCAAAAGTTGTGTATAGGAAAGTTCTAAGACACTGAAGTTCTACAAATAAATCTCTTCTAATATAATATTTTAAAAGAAAGTTTTGCATTTTGAATGTTTGTTTTTGTTTTAACAATTTATTAAGATCGTGCTAAATATTCCTAGACTGATTAAACTATTTCTTTCATTTCCTACTTGAAATCAAGAATTCTTCAATATCTGTGGAATATTTTGAAATTTACTAATGTCGGAAATTCTATGTAAATGATATGACGATTTAAAAATATATTAGATATATATTCGTTGTAAAGTAAAATCTATGTATTGATTAGATTATGAATGCAAGTGTGTATGTAATAATCTGTAAGGAAGTTATTAATAACTAAATAAAATAAAACTTTTATGATATCACAAATATATATATAGTCCGACTTAGTAGAATTTCTACTACCACGAGATCGGCATCAACGCGAGTGAAACCGCGGGGCATTGCTAGTAAAACAATAAATTAACTGCAATTTTTAAAATGAAATGAAAAAATTTCACACTAAATCAATCACCAGTGTTAGAAAGCGTAATAAACAAAGGTAAATCAAAGGTAATAAATTATACCACAACTCCGAATGTTCACTTGTGGTTCCCTGTTCATGAAAGAATGTAACCACAGACTTCCGCATACCACGGGTAGAATGTTCTTATAACGAAATCCTATCTTCAAATTAATTAAACGTATAGGAAAATTGCTAAACGATTCAATTTACTACGAAACTTCGATTTAAAATTCTTAAAAAAATAATAAATCAATAAAGACATGATTCTTTGATTTGATTTAATAGTACAATTAAATTCAGTTAATTATGTAATGTTCGGTAAACTTCACTCTAATCAACAATAAGCAAACCTCTTTTTAAGAATAAATCTTTACACATACATTATTTGATTATTGTGTGTCTCTGGAATATTAGTCATTATTTACGCGAATAAGTATTTTTATTATATTTTTTTTTTAAATTGTATATAAATTGTTTATAAAATATGTCACCCGTTATATATATACTGCTCAAAACAATTAGCGGAACAAGATTTTTCTCCTTTCTATTGCTTAAACTAAAATTAGATTTAAATTAACTTGTACGCTATTTTTTAACTTGTTAATTTGTTAATGACTACAATTAATAAAAAAATTCAATTTGTATTTTTTTTATTAAAAAAAAATTAAAATGTGCATTGTAGACGAAAAACTAATTGGTGATAAAAAAGGTCCATCAAAGAAATATTCTTATATCGTTTGAATATTCGTCTTTAGTGACTTTCAGTAACGTGTGTGGCCTCCATGAGCCCTAATCACGGCTTGACAACGACGCGGCATGCTTCGTATGATCTTCCGAATATCTTCTTGTGGAATTCGCTCCCATTCTTCAATCAACGCTTCAGTGAGCTGCTGCAGTGTTTGAGGTGCAATCGGACGCTTCCGGATGCGCCTGTCAAGCAAGTCCCAAATGTGTTCAATTGGATTTAGGTCAGGGCTCATGGAAGGCCACTGCATTACACGGATTTCCTGCTGTCGTAAGTAATCTGATGTGATGGCTGCAGTATGCGGCCTGGCATTATCTTGCATTAAAAGAAAATCTGGGCCCATACCATATGCTGCGGGCCAAACATGATCTTCGAGCATATTTTCAATGTAAGTTTGAGCACACAAGCGCCCGGGAACAACGACGAGATCTGTGCGCTCGTCCAAACTAACTCCGCCCCAAACCATCACAGAGCCACATCCAAATTTGTCATATTCCTGGACTGTGCTGCACTGTATCGCTCGCCTGGGCGTCTGTAAACACGGAGACGACCATCGCAACGTGTTAGACGGAATCGTGATTGGTCAGTAAAAAGCACTGGCCTCCAATGTCGAAGTTGCCAATTAGCGTGATTTTGCGCGAACTGTCGGCGAGCTTGTCTATGATGAATTGTTAGACACACAGCCCGAACTGGTCGGCGTGATCTCAAATTGGCTTCCAACAACCTATTTCTTACCGTCTGGTCGGAAATTTCTACACCAGTAGCCGTCCTTAGTGTATACGTATTTTGTAGATCTCTTGCAGTTGTGGTGCGGTTACGTAAAGCACAGTTGACGATGTAGCGATCTTGCAAACGTGTAGTTTTTCTCTTTCGACCTTGACCAGGCCTTCGTGAGTATTCTCCCGTCTCACGGTATCGCTTCCAAAGTCTGTGGATAACAGAAGGGGCTACTCCTAGATCATTTCCTACATAACGCATAGTTCGACCCTCTTCAAGCAAAGCGATAGCTCGGGAGACATGCAATTCAGTCAGATCTGGCATTATGACCTAAACTCACTCGCTTCAATGAATAACAATACTCAAAAGGCTCACTTCAATTTCTATTAATACTCAAAAGATTGAAAAAAACTACTTAAAATGTGTTTTCTGTGATTAGAAAGTAATGAAAATTCAAAGACGTCACTTTGTTTTTAGGTGTTTCTAGACACACTGCCACTTTATTATAGGACTACTAACCAAAACGCCGATGCTCTTTTGTTTTTTATTTTCTTCGACAATGCCTTAACATTATCTAGTGGCCAGTAATAATTAAAACCTTAAGTAAAAAGGTTAGTTCTACTTTAAAGTTTTGTTCCCGTAATTGTTTTGAGCAGTATATATATATATATTATCATGGATTTTGGAATAGAAAGATTATAACTAATTATACTACAGAAATGCATTGTATGTGATGTGGTGTGGTTTACTTTAATAAATAAATATTACAAAATATGTTTAGGGAGATAACGGGCGTCCAAGCGATCTCTTCAATTATTGCGTTGGAGTTGTTCATAAGAAAACAATGCCTGGTCCAATCTTGACGTAAAACCTCTATAATTTGTGACAGAGTGTGACAATATTCTACGCTCTCGTAAACATACAAGAATCTTGTTAATTATATCATAATCGCTATGTTAATTGATTTAATAATATGTAGTGTTCGAAGAGGTGGATGTCATCGTGTAGTGAAAACTGCGAGTTAATTATATATTCGTACACATATGCGTGTGGCGTGAAATCAAATTATAGGGATAGAAGCAAAAAATATCCATTGCACCGCGACCTACAGGTATGAATAAGCTTTCAATGTTTATAGAAAACCTGACTTCTGACGGATGCAACTATTAACACTCGTAGCACGTACTGATAGCTTTGCTATGTATTTGTGCATACCATATCAGAATTCGACATATAGAGGGATTTTCCATAGGTTATTAGGTGAAAATCGTAATAGTATTTAATAAAGAAAGGTATTTTTCCTATACAATTCCAGATCAATTTTTGGCTTGGATTCACTTCGACAGATGTCTATTCCCGTTGACTTAAAAAATATTTATGTTTTTGTGAACAACGAAGAAAAACTATTTTTTCCCCGGGGGCGGTTGGTGGGGGGGTTTTTTTTTTTTTTTTTTTTTTAAAAAAAATTTTGGGGGGGGGGGGGGGGGGGCGGGGGGGGGGGGGGGGGGGGGGGGGGCCGGCGGGGGCCCCCCCCCCCCCCGGGGGCCCCCGGCCCGGGCCCCCCCGGCCCCCGCGGGGGGGGGGGGGCGGGGGGCCGCCCGCCCCGGGGCGGGGGGCCCCCCCCCCCGCCCCCCCCGCGCGGGGGGGGGGGGCCCCGGGGGGGGGGGGGGGGGGGGGCCGGGGGGGGGGGGGCCCCCCCGGCCCCCCCCCCTTGCCTTTTTTGCTGTTGCCCCGGGCCCGGCGGGGGGGGGGGGCGGGGGGCGGGGGGGGGGGGGGGGGGGGGGGGGGGGGTGGGGGGGGGGGGGGGGGGGGGGGGGGGGGGGGGGCCGCCCGGGGGCCCGCGGGGGCCGCGGGGGGGTGGGGGGGGGGTTTTGGGGGGGGGGGGGGGGGGGGGGGGGGGGGGGGGGGGGGGGGGGGGGGGGGGGGGGCCCCGGGGGGGGGGGGGCGGGGGCCCCCCGGGGCGGGGGGCCCCCCCCCCCCCCCCCGGCCGGGGCC